>PJEM01009445.1:0-71535 GCA_004023845.1 Helogale parvula
CATGAATGTGTTTGGCCTTGTCCCAAACTCCAGCAAAAAGAGACCACAAGGAGGTACCCAGCTTGGTGAAATCACTTGAAAACCACCGCTCCTACCGCCGCTGTGAACTCAGCTGACCGAGGAAGGCTGTCAATTTCCCAGATACAAGCAGGAGAGGGACCTTCTCACTTGATCATCCTAGCTAACCACCCAGTGGGTGACAGCTGTGGACAATTGTCAGTTCAGCAACTCGGGGGAAGAGCTGTTGTCATTTGGCCTGAGCCCGTGGTGAAAACACAGGATGGTAGGGGTGGTTCTGTACTCAACCTGAGCTGAGTAACCCATCCTGGACTGACACCTGCTGGCACCTGGGCGCTGGGGTGGGGGGGGGTGGGGTTACTGACGCTCTTACGGGACCATTTTCCTACAGCTTCAGCAGCCTCACTTGCTCTGAACTTTGAGGTCACATCCTTTGGATCCAGTTCTCTCCCTGCCCTAAATCCTCTGCCTGGAATAATTGTGTCCGAGATCGTTGATGAGCGGCCGTCAGCGCCTGTCCCTTCCCGAGGCAATGGGAATCCTACGGACTCCTGTTGGTTTAATTTTTTTGGCTCGCACCAAATCTTATTATCGAATCGAGTTGGTTGGTTGCGAGTTTCACGTTACCTTCAACACCAGTTCTTGGCCCCGTTAATAGTCACGGCGATGAAGGCAGCAGCTCTCTGCTGAGCTAATGAGGCAGGGCAAATGCAGAGGGTGGCAGGTGCGGCCAGTCCTTCAGCTCTTGAGTGTCTGTGTTGCCCGGGCAACTTCTCCCACAACTGCAAATGGCAGCGTTTTGCTTTTCAACGTCCTTCCCTCTGTCCTGGGTTAGCAAATCGACTGGCCTCTCCTCTTTATTTTCTCAAAGAGGAGGTAGAATGAACTTGAACAAGCATCATCTTGGCGATTCAAAGCATGGCTTTCCTTTCGATTTCTGTTGTGGTTGGCTTAATGTTTTTGTTGCACAGCACAGAAAGCACAATTTTGCATGTGAAATTAGCAGCAAAAAGCAGCCATTTGCCACAGAGCCCAGGAAAAGGAAAGTGGATTGTTGGAGGGTACGCTTTTAAAATTTGGGGCTGGGGGAGGGTGGTTCTGAAACTCGGGTTTCCAGCTGAATCATTGAGGCCGTCGAGAAACGGAAAGAGGGTTTGCAAAACCGGAAGGACAGTTAATTCACATAAGCATTCCTGTGCCTACGTTTGCCATGTTAGATTGTTCAGGTTAAGTCAAAGGACAGGGAAATAATAGGTTATCAACGGAGTAGATGGTTCGAAATGGAGAGCCGAGCACACTGGACTTGAGTGGAGACGGAGACACCTCACCTTGGGTTACATGAAAACCATTCGTGAGCCCTGTGAGCTTGCTTTGTTTTTTTTTTAACTGAATCACTTTTCTTGACTAGTCATGGAATATGATGAATTTAATTCAAGACTCAAATTCTTTTTTATTTAAAAAATTTTTTAAATGTTTTTTATCTATTTTTGAGAGACAGAGAGAGACAGTGCGAGCAGGGGAGGGTCAGAGAGAGAGGGAGACACAGAATCTGAAGACAGGCTCCAGGCTCTGAGCTAGCGGTCAGCACAGAGCCTGACACAGGGCTCGAACCCACGAACCGTGAGATCATGACCTGAGCCGAAGCCAGACACTTAACCTACTGAGTGCCCCTCAAGGTTCAAATTCTTAGTGCACACACACATGCACAGCTTCAGCACTGGTTTCCAGGAAGTAATATTAGGCAGTAGTTAAGAATCTAGCCTCTAGAGTAAAAAGGCCCAGAGGCACACCCAGGTCTGTAACCAGCTAAAGGATTTGGGGGAAATTATTCAGCCTCAGTGTGTTCCTCTGAAAAGTGGGTATGATGAAAAGAAAAAAGCCAGGATGCATTCAGCAGGGCGCCTGGGCCAGCCAGCGACCGCATTGTTACTTGGGGAGACAGGCCTACGTCCTTCCCATTTCTGGGGCTCTGCAGCCGAAGCGCGGTACACACCATCCCATTTCCTCTGTCTCCTCCTGGAAAGTGCTTCCAACATCTTTGCTGCCCCGTTCTGTTGTTGCTGGCCAGGTACAAAGCCTTGGGGCTCGGGGTCTGCAGAGGAGCCTTGGTTATTTGCCAGGCTTTGAGGACAGGCTCCCCTTGAGGACTGTGATGGAGACACTAATGAGGTCTCTGTTTAATCGTGGCTGTGAGCTCTCCCGGCAGGTGGGGAGAGCAGAAACACCTTGTGCAACAATTAGCTTTTCACAGCCATTAGCAATTTATAGTCATTAGCACCTTGAAAACATTGCAAATAACACTCAGGGAACAAGTGTCACTCTGAGTTGGAACAGGGCTTCTGGGCTATGTCAGTCCCTGGTGAGTCAGGGGTCTTA
Source organism: Helogale parvula (assembly GCA_004023845.1). Lineage (NCBI taxonomy): Eukaryota > Metazoa > Chordata > Mammalia > Carnivora > Herpestidae > Helogale > Helogale parvula. Next base: position 2,395 of record PJEM01009445.1, read on the forward strand.
GAGTGTGATACCCCGCTCTTGCGCACTCCTGCAGAGGGGGGTATATGCCCCAAAGTGCCTCTGTTCCTTCCCATCCTATTCCTGAAAATGGCTGTATCAAGCTCATCATTTGTTTCGGTGAAATACAAATCTTTCAGAAGGAAAGCCCAGAAGATGTAGTGCCTAATAGAGCAATTCTGAACTCCTGCACAGGCCAAGAAATATAAACTCCATTGGAATGAAAGGCATGAATAATTGAAATGCAATTTGAATGAAACCCCAGTGCAGGGCAATGATTTAGCCCCAAAGCTGCTCAGAGCCACACTGCTGAACGCTGGAACCACCTAAGGGTCTTACAGTAGGGTTTGGTTAAATAATTGTGCTACATTGGCTTACTGGAGTATGACACAGCCATTAAAAATACTATCCTGGAATTTGGATTACATTGAAAAGGCTAGAAAATAGTATTAACATGGGATTTTTTTCTTTGAAAAATGATTCACACCTAAAATAGCTGGGTGCTGGGAATGACCACGGATGGGTTTTAATTTTCGTTGTTTAGCTGTTCTATTTTATGCTCTTTCTAAAATAACTGTGTATACATGTGTAGTGCTTTTGAATCCATGAAAGCAAGAGAGAAAAGGAGCTGAGTGAAAAAGTAAGCTCTGTCCGGCAAAGCGGATTTAACATAAATGCAAAAAGTCTAACGTGTACAGAAAAAAAACACAAATACTAAGTACACAGTTTGACTCTTCACAAGGTGTCTAAACCTAGATGCAGAATGAATCTTAAATACAGTGGTGGTTCTTCTGTGGTTCCCCCACCATGTATCTGGACGGCGAACACTTGGAGTAGGAGAGGAGTGGATGGGGCGTCAGTGATCCAAGGCGGCAACTTGGAAGCTGGGGATGGGGACTCTGGAGGAAAGGTGTTGAATCTCTGTTTTACAGAAGTGGTAACTGAGAGGAAGGAGTAAGAGTAACTTCAGTTACTTCAGTTTCTAGCCTGTCAGGCTCTGGAATCAGTGTTTCTCTAAGAAGACAACAATACAGCTGGTCAACCAGAAGGCCAGGACATCCCTAAGAGCTTGATGCCTAGACAGTAGGAGAAGGGATGGAGAAAGGTATGTGAGGGAGGCTGGGAAGGCTTAAGGGTTAGGAAAGAGCAATAGAAACACCAGCTCCTGGCAATGTCTACAAAAGGTCGAGCTTTGGGGAAATTAGTAAGTCTCCGTTTGTGCACTGAAGGTCCATGTGGAGCTGAAAGCTGCTCTTGAAGCTAATGGAGCAGAGCTACGGACCCAAGAGCTCTCGCCTCGTTCAGAAGTCACGGCTGCATAGGAAAGTGGGGTCTGACTTGTTTTTTCTTTACATTTGCTGATTCGTAGGGAAGCAAGGCACTACTTACAATCCCCTTCACCTAGACAAACACCCCTCATCCCAAACCTTCATGCAATTGTCAAACCTATTCCCCCCGTGAAATAACTACCCTGTGTGAACCACGCAGAGGGTGTGTTCTGGGCAAGGGGTGCCTCTGGAGAAGAGGTGCTAAATGTTGAGGACTTTGGGTGATGATGGCAGGAAAGCCACTTCTCCACAAGAAACTCATGTGGGGAGGACCACGCTTGGGCGTTTTCCTGGGCACCATTTTGTCAAAGGCGTGTGCCTAGGAATTTGGTTTTCCTAATTAACTCAGTGGCAGCCCTGAGAGTGGCATGCATACTCAGTGATGTGCTGACGGCTGGATGTGATGCTTGGCAAATGCCTCTGTTAGGTTGCAACGTCCTTCTTGTCACTGTCAGATTTGCAAGGATAGAGGCTCTGTGGTCATTCGTTGTACCTTAAAGTGCCTGGCAGGCACGAGGTGTTGACTAAGTGCTTACTAAACCTACAAAACACACGTCCTGAGTTTTCTAGGACAACGCCAATTTTAAATATTTTATCAACTTTGTGTGCTGATGTAAGTTCAGAAACCTTGATCCCTGCAGAGTTCAGGCTGCAACTGGAAAGAACTACTGAGAATTCTCAGGAAATACTTTTCAGTGGTGGCCACGCTACCAGTCATTGTTCATAGTTCTTGTCTACCAGTCTTGGACCCAGTGAAGTGTCAGACAGAAAGAAAGAAGTCCCTAGCAGGGAGGGAAGCAAGAGTTTTGTAAAACCTAAACTTGAATCCTAATCTTATGCTTGACCAACTTCAGAAGTATGTTTAGTTTTTTGAGTATAGTTGACACACAATGTTGAATCAGCCTCAGGTGGACGGCATAGAGATTCAACAAGTTCACGCCTCGTGCTCTGCTCACCACGTGCGGCTGCCATCTGTTGGCATACATGGTGTCACAGTACCATCGACTCCATTCCCTAGGCTGTGCCTTCCGCCCCCATGACCTGTCCATCCTGTAACTGGAAGCCCAGACCTCCCGGTCCTCTTCACCCGTTCTGCCTGTCTCCCTGTCCCCTTCCCCTCTGGCCACCATCAGTTTATTATCTGCATTTTGGGTCTCTTTCTGCTTTTTGTTTATTCATTTTTTTAGATTTCATATATTAGTGAAATCATAGAATATTTGTCTTTCGGACAAATAGCGTAACAGCCTCTATGTCTGTCCACACTGTTGCAAATGGCAAGATCTTGTTTTCATGGCTGTGTAATACTCCACTGTGTGCATATGAATGCACTCTTAAAGGCATGCACGCATGTTTCAGAAGTGATTATCACCAGAACACCTCTTCAACAAACACTTACTGGCTCTCCCCAAGTGCCAGGATCATATCCAGTGTTAAAAGTACAAAAATTAGACACCGAATCCACAGAAGATGAAATAGAAAAATGGTATCACAAGTTGGGGAGTGTTTGTATCATGTAAGATGTGTTTGCTTACAGGTAGCAGACAAACAGTGGCTACAACAATAGGAATTTTCAATCACCTCACAGAATCCCAAAGTCTAGATGTCGGTGGTTTCAGATTGGGTCAGCAGTTTAATGATATCCTCTAAAACCCCATGTTCCCTCTTTTCACTGTTTTATCCCTTTGGCTTGTTGCTTCATGGTCACAGAATGGTTGCTGCAGCTCCATGTACCATGTTCCCATGCAAGTCAGGCAGGAGGGAACGTGCTGTTACTCTTTGTAGCAGGAAACATAAATCTTGTGAGAAGAAACTATCGACAGATTGTCTCTTTAGTCTCATTGGTCAGAATTGGGTCATGTGCCTGCTCCCAAGTCAGTCCTGGGAAAAAGGGAATGGAATTGCCATGTTTGGCAGAAAGCAGTTCTGTGGCATTCTCTCAGGTGGGGGAAAGTCTCGGACTTCCTCGAGCATGTTTCCACCCCTTAGAAATGGGGGTTTCATGACCTAAAGAAGAGTGAGTAACCGACTGTGTGTGCCCCAGGTTTAAGCTTAGAGTTGTGCCAGGTCAACATAACCATTTTCTCTGATTTGATGCCCGTCTTCAGCTCTAAATCCCTTCCCCAGTCCGAGGCTGCTGTCCAAACCCTGGCCCTTCCTGGACACTCGCCCGGCCTGAGTGCCGTCAGACTCAGCTTCGGCCCCATTTTTGAGCTCCCCTAACCTCAACCTTTCACAGTCTCCACCAACTCTTGAAAATGCAGCTTGTTGATGTGAGTGGGAGCTTGGAATGCCGGAGGGGAAGGGTGAACGTCGGGTCAACAGAGGAGATTGAAGCGGATTTTCTTCCTCAGACACAGAGCTGCCTTCAGGACTCTGAACCCCAGTGACTTCTGAGTGGGAAGACGGAGAAAGCCTTGCAGAACAGTCAGGATTTGCCCGGCCACCGATCCGGCTGGAAAGTCTGAGAGGAAGGACCATTAGATTTTCTTTGTGAGGAGCACTGCATTCTACTTCCCACAGGCACAGGACAGGGAACTGAGGAGTGGTTCTGAGCCTGGGGTAGAAAGGAGAGAAGCACTTAGAGGAGATACTTTGGAGGGTGTGACTTGGGCCCACACACCCAGAAGCTCTGGTTCTGCAAGGCGATGTAAATCTACTAGTGCCGTATGTAATATGACAGTATACAAGACCAGGCAGTGCAATAAATGCCATACAGTAGGGCATGTAATATGATGTAATGTAACCTAATAGAATCCCATCTATCAATACAATAACAGTAAGTAAATTTTACTGAGCACTCATTCTGTGATAGGTCTGCTACAGCGTACTCACCTTGCATGACTACTTATGATGATATTCACAGTGCATGATCCATTAGGACCCAGAGATTGGTAACCTGCCCAAAGCCACTCCATCAGATGGTGGACTTAGGACTCCAGGGCCCAGGGCTGTCTGCCTCCAGTTTACCTTTTCCCTACCAGGCTGTTCAGGAATGCTGTGGTGACAAGGCCAGGTGGTGGCACCAGGCAAGGCGAGAGAGCGTTTAAGAGAAAAATAGCTCATTCGGGCTCTGGATGGGGAACAAATGTTTGGCTGGCTAGAGGAATAAAAGAATCAACACCAAAAGTTATTTTAACTCTGTCCAAATGTTCAGAGAACAAAATAGTTAAAGGTTTCTTGTTATACGCAGTTTGGGAGAGTAAGGAAGGAGGAAATGCAGTACTGATAGGAATTGTATAAACAGATAAACTTCCTTCTCCAGCATAGCATCATGCAAATTCATGCATGCATTATGAAGGTTTTGCAATTCCTTTGTGTATCTCCACAGTCATTCTCTGCCTGGGTAGTTTTTTCACTTACTCATTAACTCAAACACTTTATTCTTTCCTTCATTCATTTATTTACCTCGTCACTTGTCAGGTATTTATTCAGACGCTTCCATGCACTGGTACCACAAAGGATAAAGAAGGTTTAAGACTAAAAAAAATTAGTAAATAAAAGTAAAACAAAGTAATGCTGTCTCCTCCTGACTTAGAATTGGAATTAAGAGAGAGATTTTCCCCTTCAGATCTGCTTTCAGGTCCCCGTGGTTGGGAATGGTTGTCTGCTATGGACAGATGTCCTTTAGCGCTGTGGCATAGCACTGCTATACTACAGAGAGTTGCCTGTCTCGGATTTGTGACTGGGACACTGTGAAGAACAGAGGACATGTCTGATGTCCTGTGTCTACCTGTCCGATTGGAGCAAATCCTGGTTCAGGCACCTCCTGTGAGTTTCCATAGGATCTCAAAGACCTCAGAGTTTCCAGGAACTAATGAACACAGTTTGATCCCTTTAAAATTTCCCTCCCAGGGGCACCTGGGTGGCCGAGTTGGGTAAGCATCCGACTTCAGCTCAGGGCAGGATCTTGCAGTTCAGGAGTTCAAGCCCTGCATCAGGCTGTGTGCTGACAGCTCAGAGCCTGGAGCCTGCTTCGAATTCTGTGTCTCCCTCTCTCTGCCCTTCCCCCATTTGTGTACTGTCTTTCTCTTTCTCAAAAATAAAACCTTAAAAAAAATTAAAATTTCCCTCCCACCTATGGAGGACACTAGACTAGTAGGGTAGGTGCCTGGGGATTCTCCAATCCCATTCAAGAGCTATCTGTGGCAACTGGATGGCTGATGGCCACGTCCCTGATCTGGCCTTTTGGCTTGACTCACAGATCCTAATGAATGTCTAATCTTTCCAGAGCATATCTCTCTATCTGAAAACTCAGCAATGAGCAACATTCTTGACACCTCTAGAATCGTCCACATGATTTGGCCAAGCCTATTTGGGCTCTTAGGGTTCCTGTTACACAAATTCCCCAGACTAAGATGCGCCCCCCCCACCCCAACAATCATCCCAACCTGAGGAGGTGTTCCAGATCACTAAAGAGGACCTAAGTCAAAATGACTCACTACTGTGATGGTAAATGCCTTAAGCAGGTTTCAACCACTGAGGCAGGCAGTCTCCATAAGTGCCATGCCATTACAGTGATGTTCCAGAAAAATGTCTATTGGTGAAATGGAAAGGACCCTGGAATAAAACTCAGAACACCACCCCCACCCCCACCACCACCAAAGCCTAGTATTTGTTCCTGCCCTTTTCTATGCCCAGATTTTCTCTACAAAATAAAGAGTTGAGATGAAGATAAGGCCCCAGGTCCTATCAAGTTTGGACAATCTATGACCTTTCGAGGACTGTATTACCTGCTTTGGCAGTTTGCGCTGAGAACCAGCCTTCAGAGACTCAGCGCACCTGTTCAAGTGGCAAGTGTGTTTCGTCTGAGTGGTACACATCTATCCAGCATCTCCAGCTTTTGGAGTGCAGGGGGAAGCTGGCATTCCCAGCCTAGTCTTGGGGGAGATGAAACAGTTATGTTATAAAAGGACACTGTGGTCTCTGTGGGAGCCAGTATGCCCTCCTGGCAGAGGGGACCCTGAGCAGAGGACCCACATCCATGAGTGCTGCAGCTTGGGCAGATTGCTCTGGGAGCCCACAGCCTCAAGCACCTAGGAATGGAGAGAGGGGAAGAGTCAGTCATGGTGTGCTAATTTGGCATCCAAAGTCCTGTTTGAGCTTAGCAATTTGGAAGCCTGTAGGACCTGGAAGTGCTAATGCCCACAGGCAGTGCAGTGTGGTGGAAAGAACTGACTTTGGAATCAGGAGTTCTGGTTGGAGTCTCAGCCCTGCCCTGACTGGCTACGTGACTAGGAGCAGGTCTCCTCGACCTGCTGACGGTGGCTTTTCTTGTCAGTCCAATGAGGAGAATTCGGTCTTCCCTGATGACCTCATGGGGCTGGTCTTGGTTGGTTAGTTTTCCTGCACACAGTGTACACCCCTCATCCCCCACTGATGTCATGATCTAAGGACAATAGTTGGGCAGAATAATGATAAAATTATTACTAGTTTCTGTAGCACATAGAACATTTGTAACTATTGCTACCAGCTGTTAAGCTCTTAATACGTACCAGACACTCTGCTAAGAATTGGAGAAACATCATTTCATTGCCCGAGGTCATCTGGCTATGGTAAATCTTACGGCAGGACTTAACACAGACATCCTGAGTTCAGAGCCAAGATCTTAACCCTATGCATGCTTCATTCCTTGTGCCCAACCAGCCAGATTTCTCTGTAGTACTGGCTGTCAGAGAATGGGATGTGCTGGGTTCTCCACTAACATTAATACATAAACAAAATCCCTTAATCAAATCCTTGAAAACAGGCAAACATGGCAACTTCAGAATATCCTGTGTTAAAAGACATTTTTTGGACGAGAATGAATAGGAAAAAAATGCAATCCTATATTCACTAATAGTTAACCAACACTGCCTACTGACTTAGGTAAAGCTTTTGTTTGGCTCATACTCAATGGGCATCCATTCCAACCATCCACTCCCCTCATCCATCTCTAAAGGAAATAACTTCTGAGCATCTGGTTTGATCCAAGCCCCCAGGCAGTGGTCAGATCAATGGTGAATGAGATGTTTGTGCCCTCCAAGATTGTTCCAGAGGAATATATTAATAGGCATACAATTAGAGCATGAACGTCCTGTGTTGGGGCATGGGCAGGGTACGAAGGACAAGTGGAAAAAAAAAAGCTAACACACTCTGAGATTATTAATGAAGCCTTCCCATAAAGGTGACAGCTCAGTTGAGTCAGTCAAACTGTTGTAAAGGAGATGAGGACTCAGGTGGGAAGAACAGAAAGGAGCAGTACATTTCAGGACATGGGAGCCTCCTGTATGATGGCTTAAGAGGTAAGAGAGGCAAGACTCAACCAAGGAGCCGAAGGAAGTTCTGAATGGCTGGGAGACAGGGTCCAAAATCTAGGACTGGTGAGAACTGAAAAAAAAAAAAAAGGCTATATATCCCACAAAAGAGTTATAACCTCATTGCAATCACATTGGGAATTAATGGAAGGGATTCAAGCTGTGGCTGGCCGGGTAGGGGTGGGGAGCTGTGGGTGGGTAGGCTGTCATGTGATTGGTGTGTTTTGAAGGTGATTCTGAACATAGCATGGAAAATGGTTTAATAAGGGGCAAGGGAGGAGGACAGCATACAGAAGATCCCTTAGAGAGTATTTGGAATAATTTGGTCAAAAGATGAAGATGACTCAGCCGGGAGTTCTGGCAGTGGGGGTGGGGAAAAGGGGATAGTATGAAGAATGTTTAGTGAGATGATGTGATGAAGATTGAATGGAGGTGCGGTGAGGGAGGACACAGTTCAGAGTGGCTCTGTCTGTGCCAGTCCCTTGGTCCCTGAGAATAAGGGCTGATCTGTTTTATGCCAGGTTCTTTCTCATTGAGATGGAATGGCTTTGTGTCCCCAGATTTCTGAATCCACCCTCCCATGCTTTCTGACATCCTTCATCTCGTCTTTTGCCATATATATACGTGAGTGTGTGTGTGTATACACACACACCATATATTTGTACATATATGTATGTGTGTGTGTATAGATATATAGTCTTTCAGTGTATTAACTGGGGCAGTATGAACTGCTGTATGAAACTCAGAACTTTCAGTGGTTTATCACTATAGAAGTTTTTTTTTCTTGCTCATGTGGGACTTTGCACGTAAGCCAGTGACTTCCCTCCACAAGAAAGCAGACCTCTTCCTATTGTATGGCTTTGCCATTCTCTAGGGTCCCAGTGTTCTCAGCATTCATCTAGTAGAGGGGGCAAGAGAGAGAGGATAAAGTATCCTTGCTGCGTAACAACCTCATTTATACATCCTAAGTGAGAACTTGTCACATTTAGCTTCTGCTAGTTGACAGTTGCTGATCATAGGAATGACACATAGAAATGACACCATTTCTCTGGTTCAGAAATTGATGGAAGATGACACTCCTCTAAGACATAAACAACAGGGAAAGGACACCTCATAAGCTTTCCATCACCAGTGAAGCCAGGACTCATTCATTGTACTATCACTGAGAAGAGGGCAGCTGAGAGATGGAAATTGTGGGTTCAAGTTGTAGCTCTATCGGCAACTTCTAGTATGGCTTGTACCAGTCACTTTGCCTCCCTGGACTCCAGTTTTCTTATCATTAAAACAAATGGACTGGACTACATCAGTGTTACTCCAAGTATTTTCTGTAGAACACTATTTCCATGAAATTCTATGGAAAATCTTTTCTGGGAAAATAGTTTTAAGAAATACTGTGAACTTGAAACTTGCCCTGGAGGATAGTCTAACCTCATAGGCATACTGAAGGATCTGGGAAATCCTTTGGTAAGGAAGCTTGTTTGGCTTTCTTTATATGGACTTTTTCTAACCTTGAGAGGTGGAATTTACATTAGTAATTTCCAAAATTAATGTTTTACCACGAATCAGTGGGGCTACAGTACAGAGAGGCTTGAACTGAAGTCAGCAGGATGCATTCTCCCAGGAACTAAGCCTCAATAAGGTGAAAAGGAGGAGAAGCTGAGAACCTTGTTAAGAAGGTAGGTATTTTTCATGTGCCGAGAAGCTGTGAGGAAATTGGCTCTGCATGTAAATGTCCCTTTTCTCTCGTTATGGACCAGTCTCTGCATAGTGGAGCCGCTGGATGGAAGTGAGGTTTGTCGCTGCCCTTGAGACTCTGCCTTGACCCCTCCACTGTTTCGTGTGGACCCATTCCCTATAGACAAGCCACTGGTGGAGGTCCTAGATGCTCCTTAGTCCCACAGATCAAACAAGGACCTGTCACTTGTGGCGTCATGAAACTGAAGGGAAATTTACCTCCTAATCAAGACAGGGCAGGAAGGATGAGTTGGAAGGTCACTTGTGAGCCAGAGCAGTGAGAGAAATCCCATCCCTCTTAGGTTTCTGGTCACAAGAGACTGTAGTTGATGTTATTTGTCCACTTCTCAACTCCACAGCCCACCTAAGCTCACCCGTAGCTGTAGAAAGTTCCAGAAAACTGACGGCTTTCCCCATAAGCATCTGCCTTTTTCTTTTCTAAACCTGAAGGATTTCTTTCTTCTATAGCAAGCAGACACAGTCCAGAAGTGTGGGAGAGTTAACTCCTTCAGACCAGTCCCCAACTAAGAGGACATGTGAGCTGGTGGAATATGCCTCAGTCTCCCTATACTCCTGTGGGACACTTTTGAGGCATATTGTAATATCTTCACAGAGGGTGCCCAGGGGGATTGAGCCCCAACTGTCCACTTTAGGAAACTGATGTTTCATCCTGTCTTTTATTGGTTTCTCTTCCTTTTGTGTCTTTCTCCACTTACTTATTAGTTCTTCCTGGAATTACCACTTAAGTAAACTCCCTAAACCCAAGTCTTTATCTCGGCATTTGCTTTGGGAGAATCCATAGCAAGATAAAAATTTGTTCATGGGGTGCTTCTTAGCTGGTCACTAGACCCCCTTTTTGCTCTAAAATTCAGTGAATACTTACTTGACCACTTGTAGTGGCCAAGCCCCGAGCTAGTCCATATTTTACCAGAAAAAGAAGGGAGAAGATTGGCCACATTCTTACATGAACACTTCATCCAAAGAAGTACTTTTGTTTGAGACTATAAACAGTCTATACATCCATTACTACCTTTTCAGAGAAGCCCAAAGCAGTAGGGAATTGTGAGCTTGTTTCTGGGACATTTTAATAACTTAAAATCAGGAATGAAAATATTTATGTAAGTTAAACATGTTACAATGATTTTTATGTATGATAGCTTTACTGAGATATAATTCATATAGCCATATAATTGACCTCTCTTTAAAGTACAGAATTCAAGGTTTTTAGTATATTCAAGTTATATAATCATAATCAATTTTATTTTTTAAGTAGGCTCCACATCCCATGTGGGGCTTGAACTTAGGACCTTGAGATCAAGAGCGGCATGCTACACCAACCAAACCAGCCAGCCTTCATAATCAATTTTAGAACATTTATATTACTTCTAAAGAAAACCCCAGACCCAGTAGCAGTCTTCCCATTTGCCCCCAAGGCCCAACCCCTAGGCAACCACAGAAGGATTTCTGTCTCTCCAGGTTTGCCTTAACTGGATATTTCATATGAAGAAAATCACACAATCTATGCTATTTTGTGACTTGCTTCTTTCATTTGGCAAAATGTTGTCAAGGTTCATCCATGTTGTAGCAGGTGTAGTAGTTCATTCTTGTTTGTGGCTGAATAGTATTCCATGACATGGATATGCCACATTTTATTCATTCATCAGTTGATGGACATTTGGGTTCATTCAACTTTTTGATACTGTGAATAATGGCTGCTATGAACATTCATGTGCAAATTATTATGTGAAAATATGTTTTCATTTTTCTTGACTATATACCTAGGAATCAAATCTCTGGGCAATACAACTACTGTTTAATCTTTTTAGAAACTGCCAGGCTATTTTCCAAAACAATTGTGCCATGCTGCATTCCCAGGAGCAGTGTACAAGGGTTCTAATTTCATCAACACTTGTTTTGCCTTTTTGATTCTAGCCATCCTTACGGATATAAAGTAATATTTTATTGTAATTTTAATTTCCATTTTCCTGGTGACTGCTGATGTCAAGTATCTTTATATGTACTTACTGGCCATTTATATTCAGAACCTTTGACTACTCTTTAACTGATTTTTTAAAATATTACTGAGTTCTAAGAGTCCTTTATCACTCATCAAATATATACTTTATAAATATTTTCTCCTCTTGTACAGATTGTCTTTAACTTTCTTAATGTTGTAGCATGAGTTTTACATTTTGATGAAGTCCAATTTATCTATTTGTTGTTGTTGCTTGTGATTTTTGTCATATTTAAAAAACCATTGCCTAGTCCAACGTCATAAAAATTTATACCTATAATTTTTTCTAAGTATTCTCTACTTCTAGCTCTTACATTTACATTGTTATACTTTTATATATAGTGTGAGTTATGGCATCCAACTTCTTTTGCTTAAGATTATCCTGTTGTCCCAGTACCATTTGTTGAAAAGACTAGTCCTTTCTCCATTGACCATACTGTTGCCTTTGTTGAAATCAATGGAACAGAAGTGTGGGAGTAAAATCTGTACCCTTAATTCTATTCATTTGCTCTGTATGTTCGTCTTTATGCTGGTATCACACTGTTTTGAGTATTGTAACATTGTAGTTAATTTTAAAATTGTAAAGTGTAAGTCTTCCACTTTTGTTCTTTTTCAAGATAGTTTTGGCTATTCTAAGGACCCTTCAATTTCTACGTAAGCTTTGCTCAACATCACTCATCATCAAGGAAACACAAATCAAAACCACCCTGAGATACCACCTCACGCCAGTCAGAGTGGCTAAAATGAACAAATCAAGATACTATAGATGCTGGCAAGGGTGTGGAGAGATGGGCACCCTCCTACACTGTTGGTGGCAATGTAAACTGGTGCAGCTGCTCTGGAAAACAGTGTGGAGGCTCCTCAAACTATCCATAGAACTCCCTTATGACCCAGCAATAGCCCTGCTAGGGATTTACCCAAGGGATACAGAAGTGCTGATGCATAGGAGCACATGTACCCCAATGTTCATAGCGGCACTTTCAACAATAGCCAAATCATGGAAAGAACCTAAATGTCCATCACCTGATGAATGGATCAAGAAGATGTGGTATATATACACAATGAAGTACTACATGGCAATGAGAAAGAATGAAATCTGGCCATTTGTAGGAAAGTGGATGGACCTTGAGGATGTCATGCTAAGCGAAATAAGTCAAGCAGAGAAGGACAGATACCATACGTTTGCACTCATAGGTCTAACAGGAAAACAGGAGAAACCTAATGGAGGACCAGGGGGAGGGGAAGAGGGAAAGAGAGTTGGGGAGAGAGAGGGTTGCAAAACTTGAGAGACTATTGAATGCTGAAAATGAACTGAGTGTTGATGGGGAAGGGGGAGGGGGGGAAAGGAGGTGGTGGTGATGGTGGAGGGCACTTATGGGGAAGAGCAGTGGGTGTTGTATGGAAACCAATTTGACAATAAACTACTTAAAAAAATATTTCTATTTAAAAAGCCAGTTTCGATTTGATAGGGTTTACAGATCCATTGTAGGAATATTGCTCTACTAACAATATTAAGTCTTCCAATGTATGAACATGGGATAATTGGTTTCATTGGGTCTTTAATTTCTTTCAGCAGCATTTTGTAGTATTCAGAATATAATTTTTGCACTTCTCTTGTGAAACTTATTCTTAAGTGTTTTATTCTTTATAATGTCATTGTAAATGAGGTTATTTTTTAAAATGCATTTTTATTTATTCATTACTATTGTGTAGAAACACAACTGATTTTTGTATGTTGATCTTAGAGCCCTGCAACCTTGCTGAACACCCTTGCTAGTTCTACTAGTTTTTAGTGAATTCCTTAGTATTTTCTGTATACATGATGATGTCCTGTGTAAACAGATAGCTTTACTAATTCCTTTACAGTGTGATCACTTTTTTTTCTCATTTTATTGTGTAACTGTCCTGGATAGAATTAAACTGTCTAATTGCCTTACACTATTATATTGAAAGGAAGTGGTATGAACACTCATCCTTGTCTTATTCCTGATATTAGAAGGGAAGCGTTGAGATTTTTTTCTTCTCAGGATGATAAAACATGGACCAAAATATGGCTCACCATGAGAGAATTGGAAATGCTAGACATTCCCTGGTTTAATGTAGAAGAAGGGATTCAAAGACTGGGAGAGATTAGAATGTTAGAGTGTATTTGTCATTTAAGACGTACTTATCTACTCTGGAAGGGTCCCAGACCTAGACCTTTCACCAGTGCTCTGAGGAATAAGTGTGTGAGGGGAGATGTGTTATCACTCTTCTCTGTAGGCCAGCACCACCACCACCACACCACCAGCCATAGAATTTGCAGTCACTGCACTAGAAAACTGAAACGCAGTTAGAGTGAGAGTAGTTGGATCCTCCACCACCAAAGGCCAAGTGGGATGGCTACCATAATGGACAGCAAAGTCAAAGCAGCAGTTAAGTAGTCTGACTTGTATAGAACGATGGCTCTAGATAATTAATCATAGTGAACTAGACATAAAATAGGTAGGAAGCCTACTAAATTCTTTATTGGGATAAGCAGAAAGAATTTAAGTTGAATGAACAAAAAAGTTAAACCTGAATCCTAAAGACAGAGTCATGGCCCCTCAATCAATTTCCAGACTAGAGCCAACTTACAGACCTAGAACGCATTAAACAAGGGGGTGGGGGTGGGCGCTGTGTTCCCTTGAGGAAGAAACTTGGGACTACCAAGAGGTTATAATTGTTAATCTTTCTTCCAGTTTCCCTAAAGGGACCTATAGTCTTTACGAAAGTAGCTGTATATTGGGGGAAATGAAGTAATCAGACCCTTTGGGGACTGCTGGACACTGGCTCTGAACAAAGTCCAAGAAACCTGACATCTGTGACTGAGCCCCATCAATCACAGGAAGGGCTTAGGTCAATAGAAGTTAGGTTAAGGGAATTTTAGCTCAGGCCCATATTGCAGTGGGTCCCCTGGGTCCCTGAACCCTCTCTGTGGTGATTTCCCCCGTTATGTAATGCATAGTTGGAATAGACTTACTTAACAGATGACAGAATCTTCCTGTCAGTTTCCTTTAGCTCTGGGTGGTGTTCATAGGTGTTCTTTTTGAGACTGAGGATGTTCCTTTCTAGTCAACGTCAGTTAGGTGTTTCTATTACAAAGAGATGTTTTAGTTTTTATTTTTGCTTTTTTCAGCAGGTATTGAGATGATCATGTGTTTTGTAATTTATTTTTATTAATATATATGTTAATCACTTTGAGATGTTGAACCTTCTATCTCTTGGAGGAAATCCGACTGCTCATGATGTATAATCCTTTTTATATCTTGATTATAGCTTAAAACTTTTTAAAGATGTTGCTTGACTTGGCTTGCTAATATTTTATTGATTTTCGTGTCTCTTCATAAGCGATCTTGATCTATAGTTTACTTGTGGTCTTTGTCTGGTTTTGGTATCAAGGGAATAATGACCTCATAAAGTGAGTTGAGAAGTATTTCTTCCTCTTCAGTATTTTAGAACAGTTGGCTAAGCATTGATACGGATACTTTTTAAAAGTTTAATAGAATTCTTTAGTGAAGTTATTTGTATTTCTATTTTCCATTTTATTGATTATACTGTAATCTGTATTATTTCTCTATTTTTGCTTGTATTAAAGTTTGTGTGTCTTCTTTGTATAGTGTCTTAAAATGGAATGTTAGGTTATTGATTAGAGATATTTTTTAACATAGGCTTTAAATTTCCCACTCAGCACTATTTTAACTGCATCCTACATGTTTTCCTAAGTTGTATTTAATTTTTATCCATTTCAAAGTATTGTGTGATTTCCTTCGTAGTTTCTTCTTTGACCTATTGGATATCTAGGAGTGTTTTTTAATATCAACATATTTCTGAATTCCCCAAATTTCTTTCTGTTACAGACTTCTAAGTTGATTCCGTTGTGGAGATGATCGTTCCTAGAATTTCAATCCTCTTAAATTTATAGTCTTGCTTTATTGCTTAGTGTGTTCATGGGGACTGTCTCACGTACGCTTGTGAAGAAAACAGTGTTGTCGGGACACAGAGACTCTGTTGGGTCTAACTTGTTTAGAGTGTCGGTCAGCTCTTCTTTTCATTCATCTTCTGCCTATTTGGTTTATTTGTTATTGAAATTGGAGTATTAAAGTATCCAACTATTGTTGATTTTCAATGTCTCCCTTCATTTCTGTTAGTTTTTCCCTTATGTGATTTAGGCTTTGTTTTAGGTGCATATGTTAGTCATTGCTATATCTTCCTTGATGGGTTGACTCTTTCATAATAATTTAATGCCTTTATCTTTATTAACATTTTTTCTTTGAAAGCCTCTGACTGTTGAT
This sequence comes from Helogale parvula, assembly GCA_004023845.1. Taxonomy (NCBI): domain Eukaryota; kingdom Metazoa; phylum Chordata; class Mammalia; order Carnivora; family Herpestidae; genus Helogale; species Helogale parvula. The sequence continues at coordinate 18,074 of PJEM01009445.1, forward strand.
ACTATAGCCACTCCAGCTTTCTTATCATTACTCTTGGTAAGATACATATTTTTTCATCCTCTTACTTAGAATTTATTTGTAACTTTGAGTCCAAAAGGTATCTCATACAGATGGATAGCATACAATTGGAACTTGTCTTTTTATTCAGTTTGACAGTCTCTGCTTTTTGACTGGAATGTTTAATAAATTCATACTTAATGTCATTATTGATAATTAGGTTTGCATCTGCCATTTTACTTTTTGTTTTCTACATAGACATTAGTTTTCTAGGGCAGTCATAACAAAGTACCACAAACTGGAGGGCTTAAATGACAAAAACTTGTTGTCTCACAAATGGAGACCTTAAGTTCTGAGATCAAGTCATCAACAGGGTTGGTTCTTTCTGAGAGTTGTGAAGGAAGGGTCCTTTCCAGCCCTCTCTCCTTGGCTTTAACATAGCAGTTTTCACCCTGTATCTACTCACATCATCTTCCTTCTGAATTTTGTGTCCAAAATTTCCCTTCTTATAAGACCACTAGTTGTATTGGATTAAGGTCCACCCTAACAACCTCATTTTAGCTGTATTCCCTCCATAATGGCCCTACCTCCCAATAAAGTAATATTCTGAGGTATTGCGAATTAGGACTTGACCATATAAATTTTAGGGGGACAAAATTCAATCCACAGTAGTTGGCTCCTCTATTCTTTTACTTCTTTTGCATTCATGATTTTTTTTTTCTAGTGTGACATTACACTCTATGTATTTTTGAGTTATTTTCTTACTGGTTGCTTTAGGACTTACCATCTGTATCTTAATTTTCAAACTCGACGTCATGTTTATACTGAATTCCAGTGAAATACAGAAAAGATGCTCCTCTGTAGCTCTGTTGTTTCTGCCCGTTTTTTGTGCTGCTATTGTTAGACATAACACATTAATGTAACAACCCCCCAAATACTTTTTGTAATTATTAATTTATATAATTGATGTCTTTTTAAGAAGCTGAAAGAGGAAAGGAGAGCAAGTACATCTTTGTAGAGTTTGTTTTATCAGCTGTTTGATTTGTCGTTGCTCCTGCTTTTAGTTAGCGTATGGTTCATTTCCTTACTACATTATAGCTTTGCTCCCACATTCTTTTTGCTATTATCAAATATATGCATTTCTATATTATAGACCCCCAAATAAAATTGTATGCTTATGTTTGACATGCTGCTTTTCCTATTTTATTTTTATTAAGATTTTATTATCTTTTTCTCAAAGAGAGAGGGTGAGAGCAAGAGCAGGGGAGGACAGAGAGGAGACAGAATTCAAAGCAGGCTCCAGGCTCCCAGCTATCATCACGGAGTCCAGTGTGGGTCTTGAACCCATAAACCACGAGATCACGACCTGAGCCAAAGTCAGGCGCTTAACCAACTGAGCTACCCTAGCGCCCCAAGATTTTATTTTTAAGTCATCTCCACACCCAACATGGGGCTTGAACCTACACTCCCAAGATCAAGATTCACATGCTCTACCACCCAAGCCAGCCAGGCCCCTCCACAGCTGCTTTTTAAATAAGCTAAGGGAAAGAAGAAGAAATAGAAGAAATATGCATTTATATTGTGTTTTATAATTATGTTGTTATCTCTATCACTGCTCTTTTTTCCCCCCACATAGATTTATATTACTGTCTGTGATCACTTGCTTTCAGCCTGAACTTCCCTTAGTATTTCTTAAAAGATACTGTGATAGCAACAAATTCTCTCCGTTTCATTTATCTGGGAAGGTCTTGATTTTGCTTTCATTTTTGAAACATTGTTTTTCTGGATGTAAGTTTCTTGGTTGACCTATTTTTGAAATTTCAGGACTTTGAATAGGTCATCCCACTGCCTTCCAGTCTCGTTCCTCATAGGAAGTCAGCTTTTGGTGACTTGATGAGTTCTTTTTTTCACTGCTTTTAACATTTTTCTCTTTGTCTTTTACCATTTTAGTTAGGAAGTGTCTGGTGGTGTATCTTTTTATCCTTCTTGAAATATGTTGAGTTTCTTGGGTGTCTAGGTTACTTTAAAAAAAATCAAATTTGAAACTTTTTAACCATTTTATAAGGTATTTTTTTTACTCCCTTCTCCCCTTCCTGCCGTTCTCCTAGTCTCATTGTGCATATATTGCAGCTCTTGGTAATGTCCCACATTTCTCTAATGTACTATTCATTATCACTGTTACTTGAATTATGTAACCTGTATCAACGTATCTTCTAGATCTTTGATTCTTCTACCAGCTCAAATCTGCTTTTGAGTCTTTTTAGCAAATGTTTCATTTTAGTTGATTTTCAACTCCAGAGTTCCCATTTGGCTTATTTTGATAATTTCTGTCTCTATTATTCCTAACTTGATGGGACATTATGATCATACCTTCCTTTACTTTTGAAAGCACGGGTTCCCATCAGTTCCTTAACCATAGTATAGGAGGTGCTGTAACTTGTTTGAGGTTTGACATTTGGCCCTTTTAGAGGCATTTTTGTTGCCTGCTTGTCCCCACCCCCCATCTGGGTCACTGTTCTGCATCTTAGCATGTCTCATTTTTGTTGTTACTGAAAATTGAACATTGGTGACAATAGATTGTCGCAACCCTGGATACTGATTTCTCTCTCTCAGATTTGTGGTGGTTGTTTGCTTGCTTGTTTAGTAACTTGGCTGGAGGACCTCAGTGAAATCTATTTCACCTGCAGCATAAGGCCTCTGATGTCATTCTTGAGAACTTGCCCCTTTGGGCATGGGCACGGTCACCTGTGGATGACTAGTTTCAGCAGGGTTCTCCTTAGCAGGCTGCCTATTTTCCTGATCTTTGCACTAAATCCTTTGTCTTGTTGGCATCACACTCAGCTTAGTGAGGCTCCACTTACTGCTGGCTGATTTCTCTACAGTTTTTGATCATGTCCTAACACATTCAGTGCTCCCCAGTTTGATCTAAGTAAATTTGGGCCCTTTTATAGGGCTAGTCATGGAGGTTTTTTCTGACTCCAGAAGGACTCATCTTAGCAGTTCTCTCTAGCTGATTCTCTCTGGTAATCTAGCTGGCGTATAGTTTTTCCTTGTTGCTTTCCTCCTCTTAATTGTCTACACCAAAATCTTCATTGTTCTTTGAGAATCTCATAGGATTAAACTTACCTACATTCCATTCCAAATAAATTCAGCTGGTCTGATAAGAGCTTCTACAAATCTTGTCTTCTTCTTGCCTCTCTATCTGCAAAAATCCCAGAGTTAAACTGCTCTGGATGTGGGAACAGGGACAGTGACCCACTTCTCTTGGAGTACCATTTTTCCTCTAATGAGCAGGGTGCTGGGCAGGAGCCGTAGCCTCTGGTCTTCCCAGCTTGCCTCTCCCAGTGTGGAATACCCTCTGTGTGAGCAAACTGTGGGGATGGTAATCAGCTCTGGTATTATCAGTGGTCATTGCCTGGAGTAGAACCAGTGGACTAAGAGTGGGGCTTGAGGGAGGAAGGGAGCCCCTGACCTCTTGGTCACCCCTGCCTAGAAATTAGCTTCCACAACAGGCAGCTGGAGAGGGTGAGAAGTGTTGGCACTTGTCCATCCAGGGAGATAAAGCACTTGACTGGTAGCCTGAGGGAGAGGGACCCCTCTCTGGAACAGAACTTCAAGCATACTGAGCTTGGGGGGGGGTGGTGGAGGGTAAAAGATGGAGTGGATCATGACTCAAGTGACATAGGCTGTGACTGTTCTTACCAAGATTTATTAGATTTTGTTGAATAAATGTTTCTTCATTTACTGTACTCTTAGGCATTGCATAGAGATTATAAACAGTTGTTGGTGTTCCAGTTTTAACTAGTTAAGGTTGTTTTCTTAGGAATTGAGTTTGCAGAGATCTTCATACTGCCATTCCAGAAGTTAGGTCTCTCTAATGATCTTTAGATGAAATGTATTATGTAATGTATGTAAACAAAGCAGTGTAAAAATGAAGAGAAGAAACCTGAAGTGTAATTAGTTTGTTTATTAGTGGTGATTATTATTTACAGATAGATTATTTGTAGCTCATGAACTGCAAACTTGATTCATTTATGTTGTAGCTCATTAATAAAATAATATGCTGAGTGATAGGCTCTAATGTAGGTTGATTTGTCATTTTATTTTTATTTAAAAATTTTTAATGTTCATTTTTTTGGGAGATGGTGAGAGACTGAGCATGAGCAGGGGAGGGGCAGAGAGAGAGGGAGACTCAGAATCTGAAGCAGGGTTCAGGCCCTGAGCTGTCAGCCCAGAGCCTGATGCGAGGCTTGAACTCACGAACCATGAGATCATGACCTGAGCTGAGGTCCGATGCCTAACTAACTGAGTTACCCAGGCGGCCCTGTATGTTGACTTCTTAAATAAATTCCGAGATATGGATACCAGATTTCAAAAGAGCATTAAATAAGCACTTTAGAAGATTGAAGAATGGGTGGTTATATGCATTTCCTATGAAAAAAATATTTTCGTATCTTAAACGTAAGTGCACTTATCTACCCAGAGTCTGGGTTGGTTTCAATATGTCTTCTTGCACCATCTCTCATGTTTGCAGAGCTGGCACAAAAAGAAGCTATTTTATCTCCTAGAACACATAGTCTTTGATTTAATTAACCAGGAAATATAGAGTATTTATGGTCTAAAACGTCACCGTGAGACTATGCAGAGCTCAACAAATGTAGTACAAGATACCTGTCTCCAAGAAGATAATATCTAAGCACATTAAAAATAACTTGTAACACAACACAGCATAGTTCATTGATAGATAGATACAGAAGGGTTCAGAAGAGAATCTAGCGCTTCAGGATTGAAGTTGTTTATTTTACTTATAATGGGCTTAAAATAGCAATACATTTTTTTCTCATAAACATTTAATTTGGGCAGGGCTCAGTGGGGTAAGTCTTGTCTCTGCTCCATGCACTGTTAGCTGAGGCGTAGTTGGTGGTTGCTGGTGATGAACTGAGGACAGGAGGATTTGCTTCCAAGATGGCTCCCTTATAGGGCTCGTAAATTGGTACTGGCTTTTGGGGGACAGCTCTTAGTTTCTCTCCCGGAGAGTTCTAAAGAGAGGGCAAGGAAATGATGACTTTCAAAGGTCATTGGAATTGTCTACATTAGAATCCGAGAATATTAGAGTTTTGATGAGTGGAACCACATTGGAATAAGATTAGGAAAGGGGTTAGTGAACAGGTATATATTTACTCTAGAAAATAAACAAAAAAGGGCAGAAGAGAAATTGGTTGATAGCCAGAGAGGCCATTCATTCAGATGAAGTTTTTCTTTTTTTTATTTTTATTTTTAATAGTTGATTGCCAAGTTGGTTTCCATATAACACCCAGTGCTCTCCCCCACAAGTGCCCCTTTCCGTGACCATCACCTTCCATCCCCTTTGCTCCTCCGTCTTCAGCCCTTAGTTTTTCAGTATTCAAGAGTCTTGTTAAAAGAGATCAAATTATCACAGAAAGCAAATGGGAAAGAAAAATGTTCCATATATGGCTTGCTTTAGATTTGATTTCTATTGCATTTGATCTACCTAGAATTACTAAAGTAGCTCTTGGACTTTTCTGAGATCTTGCTTTGTTTAGATGCCTCTGTACCCCCAAGAAGGGAGTCTGAGATTTTTTATAGCATTACATCTTTGTGTAACCTGAAACCAGGTATTTCCAGAAAAGAGTAAGTGGTTCCTTATTCCTGGATCCTTGGAGAATAGTCTTCTTTGAAGATGTAGAGAAGGCTGAATACTTCCGGGCCTCAAGCAAAGTAGAACAGGGCTGAGGGGACAGACAAAAGTATGAACTGGAGTGGAAATTTGCATTGGAATTGTTAAAATTTTCTCCAAAGATCTGTGTGGCTTTATTCATAATCACCTACTCGTTGCCAAAGCTGCATGAGACTGGCTGACCCTAAAGGACTATGCTGATGGTTTGCTAATAGTAGTTAGAAGGATTTTTGGCTTGCCAGGGGGTCCCATTGTTAGGAATGAAGGCAAGGTATGGCAAGGAGGCAATTTAGAGCCACTAACAAGAGCCATCATTTCTGAGAACAACAGCCTGCGTATGAGAGCTCCTGCCACAGAACATTCCAGGGTATTGTATTCAGGTAAACCAACTTCTGCTCCTGACAGTCAGCATGGATGGGAGGAAGCTCAGTTGGGCTTTTCCTAAAGACACTGCAACCTTGCCTGGCAAGGTCAATGAATAGTGCTCTGAGCCAGAGAGGAGACTCTCGGGGAGCTGAATTGAAATGAAAAACCAGGGAACATTCTTTAGAGGCCACTGACCCAATCCCTCCTCCTGGCCAACACTGGCCATGACATTGATGAGATGAATAGGTGGACATTCAGTAGAGATCAAGTGAAGAACAGACAGTGTAGTGGAAAGAGCATGAGCCTTGGAGCCTAGTGGAGAGAGGTTTGTGCGCAGGCTCTGGTACTTAGTAGTTTGTGCACACTGATGATTTGTTTCCGTTTCCTTGAAGCCAACATTTAAAAAATCCTGTTATGGTGTTAGAGGGCTGAGTGATGTAATAGATCCTAGTACGTTGCAGGTACTAAGGATATGACAGCCAGTGGTGTTCTTTTCTGTCTGGACCTATGTAAAATGAAGGTCATGAGACTCCAAGGGAATCCAGCCAGTTACTGAGTTCTTGAATTATAATCTGCTTTTTACATTCCTATGGAAATAATCTAGGAAGCTGTCGTTTGGAGAAACAATTAAACAAAGGACTAGAGGCAGACACTGTGCCTGTGAGATCCAGGCCACTGTCGCATGTATGTGGACTTGGGACTAATTCTAGAAATTTCAGGCACTCAGGGGTCCGCATGCCCATTCTGTGTATTTGCAATGTTGACTCCATGACTTACTATCATTAAACTGTTCAAAGGATCATAGTTACAAAAGATTTTGTTTCTGGAAAAAAAAGCTTTCAACTTGTTTTCTTCACCTTATGTACAAAAGATGAAAGCCACATTTCTCTTTGAAAAACCCACTGCCTGATTAATTTCTCCTTGCCCAGCTCTATGCTTAATAGCTGGATGATTTGGGTATCACTTTGCAATTCAGAATCTTAGCTTTCCAAAGATGCTTCTTGATGTGATGTTCCAGGTGGCTGAGAAGAAATGGACATTAAGTGATTGCTCATGGCTTTGAAAGGTCATGATCTACTTTGTGCAGGCTAGAGAATGTCAATCTGCACCTGAACTTTAAGCCTCCTATTTTTCTGATTATGGATATAAATCATGTGACTCTGGCAAGTGGCTTATTCTCATGCATATCCAATGCTCAGTTAAGGCAGAACTCAGAGCTGAGGGGCACTTCTGTGACTGCCATTTCAGAGGCATATTTATTTCCTTTCTCCCTCAACTCCAGTATCAAAGAAATTGGCACAGTTTAGCTGGTGGGCAAAAGAGAAAGCAATTCCTCACCTAAAAAGTAATCATTTACACATTTTAGAGCCCTCAAAATGTGTCATTCTTTCCCAACTCCAATTTTGCACATAATCCATTTATTTAGGATAAAATAACTGGCACACTTCCAGAAAACATTGCAAGAATTATAGATGTGAGCATTAAAACCCCTATACAATTTAAAAATCTGTAAAGTTCATAGATTTACTGCTATTTTTGCATAGCATCTAATAATTTAATAAGGAACAATTTTGAACCTTATAAACTATTATTTGCATCTAGTATTTTGTACAGATACAAATACTTTACAATTAAAATATTTCCCACATTTAATGCATCATTAATACCTTCAAGGTCAATGTAGTAGATTCACGTGTTGAATTAACACATTTTTATTACGAGTATTTTGTGCAAACCCTTGAACTAGCATTTTAAAGGGTATCATCATAGCTGAATATATTATATGCACATAAATAAAAGTGTTATATGTGTGATCAAGGACACAATGTTCAGGAATGGTGAATTTTATGAGGTGATCCACTTAGAATGGTCGAGGGAGGGCACCCTAGGGTTTAAGTAAAGTAACATTTAAGCTGAGATCTATTAGCAGGAAGGGTATATTAGGCAGAGGAAAAGCAAGAACAGAATCCCTGCAAGGGAGTTGGCATGTTGTAGAAGGGAGATGAGGAAAAAGATGGACAAAGGATACAAAAGTCACTGTATCTGGCCTCTTGAAAATTTGTGGTAAGACTATACATGGATTTACTGTATTCTTCCTTATCACTTAATTTATCCATGAGCCCTGACAAAATTGTAGTACAGCAAAAATGAGAAAAAAAAATTAAGGCAAACCGAAGGAGAAATCAGCATTCCTTAAAAAATGAGGAGTCACGATGAGGAAGGCAAAAGTAGAATATAAAATAGTAATGGCCGTGCTGGTTCATCTTCCTCAGCCTCACTGACCGCGGGAAGCTGCTGGGGACCTTTGAGTTAACTACATTTATCATGTAATTTGTAAAACACAAGCAAATGGTCATCTCGAGGAGTTGTGGCTTCTGTATTCTGGCATTTTGTCTTGACTTCGAAGTAGTTATTTTAATTCTAAGATGTAGCAGGTGCTTCTGGAATTGGATATTGTCCTAACGGGAAAAGATAGCCCCTGGAGGAGAGAAGTAGAGTGGATTATCCCCAGATTTGGTGAACATCACAGCTACTAACCATCTTACCTGGGGTCAAATGGCTTGGGATGCTAGCATTTGCAAACTCACTAACACTTGAGAGGTGTGGTATCACTAGTGATTTATAAAGGCTGTTGACTTGGAGGGCTCAGTGTAACCAACCAACTAATTCAAGGCATAATGTGCAACTCTAAAGTCCTCTCTTTTGGGCTTAAAGACACCCTCCACTAGTACTGGCAGAAGGCAGACTGGGCTGAAAATCAGGTCCAGGACCTAATTGTGAATCAAATGGAAGAGAAGGCTTGATAAACAGCCTCCCCAAATCTCCTACAGTAAAGCAGAAAACTGATAGCAATGGCATGAGGCTATCTACATGAAGGACTCTGAGAACCCCACATGATCAGGATCCCTTTTGAACTCTCTGTGCCTTCAGAAGTGGCCCATTATTTCTTGCCTAAAAAATACTACAAGGCTCTCCTTGAGTCAGATGCCTTATAAAATGATAACATTCCTTAAGATTTTTCCCCACCTCTCTTAGGACATTCAGGCCAATAACCAGGCTCCACCCACAAAGTTTCCCGCCTCATAAAATACTGTTGTGAGGATTCAGATAAAACATGCACGAATTTCAGTTTCGTACTGCTGCTGGTGCAAATTATCACAGGTTTACAAAGTAAAATTATACAAATATGTTACCTGACATTTCCGCAGGTCAGAAGTCTGGCACATTCTCCTGAGGCTCTAAAATCAAGATGTTCTCAGAGCTGCATTCCTTCTAGGAGGTTCCAAGAGAATATCCATTTCCTTACTTTTTCTGGCTCCTAGAGACCACCTGCATTCTTTGGTTCATGGTTTCTTCCTCCACCTTCAGTGCCAGCCATGGCAGGTTCAATCCTCACACTGTGTCATTGTGATCTTTCTTGTGCTTCCCTTTTCTGCCTATTAGGACTCTTATTATATTGGGCCCACCAAGAAAACCCAGTAGACTCTCCTTATTTTATGTCTTTTAGAGTAGGGGCAGAGAGAAGGGGAGAGAGAGAATCCCATGAACTGAGCCGAAATCAACAATCCAATGGTTGACTGAGCCCCCCAGGCACCCCATACTCTCCCTGTTTTAAAGCTGCTTGACCAGCAATCTTAATTTCATCTGCAACCTTAACTCCTCTTTGCCATCTGTAATGTACCACCTGCACAGGTACCAGGAATTAGGACTTGACATTTGGGAGAGGTGGTTACGATGCCTACCACACAATATAAAAACACTAAAAATAGTGTCTGATAGATAGTAGATACTCAGTTCACATCCGCTATTATTCCCTGCTTCAATCCCTGGACATCTGCTTTCAGACGGAGGAAACCACAGCCATGTGAATCAGAGGCATCTCAAACCCAGTGCTCTCTCCAGCTGTCAGTATTCTTGTCGTCTTCTTTCTCTGGTGTTCCCAAACTACCATTTTCCTCCAGCCATTTCCCCAGTTCCCATGTCCTCACCACCAGCAGATGGTATTTTGTTGCCTACTATGAATAAGAAAACAAAAGCCAACTGTCTTTGACCTGTGTTAACCTCTGGTGCTCCCACGCATGTATTTACCTACCCCTGCTCCCTTTCTTGGGTCTTCCCCTGTCTTGGAAGACTGGAGCTCCTCCCTCTTAGTCATGGTCAACTCCTCCACTCATACTCTTGGTGCCCATGTCAGCTTGACGACAGGACATCTTCTCTTTTCTCTGCATGCTACTGTGGACTGCCACCTTGAGAGGCTATCTATTGGTGGCACTGTTCTCTCCTGGTTCTACTGGTATCTCTCTCCTCACTGCTTCATCCCCTTCAAAGTCCCCCCTTCTTTCATTACCCCGTAATTTGTAGAATATCTCAGCTCCTGTCCTCGGTTCCTCCTGCTCTCATTTCATTGGAAGGAGATGCACGGTCCTGTCCATCTCATGCATGGTGTTCATATTTTCCATTTAACAGACTCAGCACTTGTCGGAAGCCTGCCCGTGACCTCTCTTCTTGGTCTTTCCTCTGAGATTCCAGAGCCCTCATGAACACCTGTATCTAAGAATTTATATCATAATATATTGAAATGATAGATGGTCTGTTTTCCCTGTGATCCTATATGCTACACGTGGATAAAGATTTTAGTGATCGTTCTCTAGTGCCAACTACAGAGTCTGGCACACGATTAACTTTTATTTTAGAGACTGTGCATGTGTGCTCACAAGTTGGGAAGGGGTAGAAAGAGAGGGAGAGAGAGAATCTTAGGCTCCACACCCAACCTGGGGCCTGACATGGGCTCAGTCTCACAACTGTGACATCATGACCTGAAAGGAAATCAAGAGTCAGATGCTTAACCAATTGAGCCACCAGGGCACCCCCACAATTAACATTTGATGTAAGTTTAGAGAACTTTTGCATAGTAGAAAAAACAATGCCAAATTTATGAAGTCCTGCACTTATTCTATCATGTGGAAACGTGTCTATAAAGTAAAATAACTTATTTCCTAACAAAAGTTAGTAGTGTCATTTGACTTTGAATCTATACCCAAAAAAGCAAAATCTTCTTTATCTGGGTTGTTCAAGGTATAGCTATAACAATATGATATAAAATAACTTTTCAGGTACCAGTTTCCAGTTTCTGTATTAATGCTTTCATTGCACAACAGTTTTATACCTGAATTTATGAAAATATTCTTAGATTTGGACAGTGTTTCTGTGGCCCTGAATGTCCATGATATGGCTTTTTGTGAGAGATGGCTGATTAAAAACTCTCAAAGTCTCAAACTGAGGTCAGATTCACACAATACTTCAGCCTCCACACAAAGAGGTCTTTTGAATGACAATTAAATTGGATAACTTGGTTCTTAATTTTTCTATTTATGTCAGAAAATGAAGGAGGAGTAGATACTTTTTTTTTTTCCTGACCCTGCTCTTATCTCTGCTGTAAAAAAAATAACCAAGGTCCCCTGGGACAGTTGCTCTGTTTTACTTGAAAGGGAGCGGGGGATGCATGTTTTACTGACAGATGAGGTGATGTATCGACATGCCACACATAATTCTGCAGAGTCCTCTGGCTTGACAGAGGTTGCACAAACATGAGCAGACACTTGGAATAACTGGCCGCATGCATTCTTTGGAGCGTTTCAAATCTGGGAAATACCAAGTTAGGAAACAGAGTTCAGGAGAATCAACCTAACTATGTGATTCAACCTAACTATGTACTGGGCCTCCCTTTTCTATGTCAAGCCATATTGAGTAATCCATTTTCACATATCTGGGTGGCTTCAGAAAATAATGGAAAACATATTTAGGTCACCTGGGGAGTAACTCATGTGGTGGTGTTGTTGTTTTTAATCTAACATCACAGGATGGGAACTGTCCCAACTTGTTTTGTCTGTACAGGATGCACTCACTAAATATCTGGTGTAATAAATCCAGGTCAGGCAATGTCCCCGATGCTGGGATACAATAATAAATAAGACACATTTCTACCCTGGAGGAGTTCACAATGTGGCAGGGAAAAAAATCAGAGAAACTATCAGAGGAGATAGTAAGGTCTGGTAGAAGCAAAATGTTACTGGAATCTGGTAAAGGGTAAAATTAATTCTTAGGTGGAATTTGGAGGATTCCCAGAGAAGGTGACAGCCTTCAAGACCCAGTGGGCAGAGAAGGTAGAGAAACAGGAAAGGTGTTGAGGAAGCATCTCTGGGGTCTCAGTGAGTCCATATTCATGAAACCTGATGGAGTTTAGCTGGGTGAAGCATGGAGATGCTAACAGGGAAGTTATAAATCAGGTCTGGAAAAGCCGGCTGAGGTTGGGTTGTGAAAAGCATCATAAGTCACACAACAGAGTTTGAATTTCACTTTTCCCATTGAAAATTCTATTTTTAAAGCCCCATGTCATCTGTAAGACTGGGTTTCCCAGAGGCTGTTCCTGGACATGCGGGTTCTATCGGATGTTCAAAGAGTTATACCACAGTATCTCTTGAGCATTTAGTTCAAGGTGGAAAGGTAATCGTCCAGAGCAGACAGTAAGGAACCCAGTTGTGAGACATAACATTGGTAGGGAATCTCCTGAAATGTGTGCAGTCCATCCATCTCTTAGATAACTGAAGTTAAATCAGATTAAACTGTGTACCTGGACCCAACAGTTGGGCCACCGCCTCAGATGGATAGTACTATCATGTTTCAGTGAGAGGAGATTGGCTTGTGCTGAGAATTCTAATAGGAGACGGTCTGACGAGACATTTATGTGTGCTTCATGTGAACAGAGGGTTGGTCTTATCTCAGAGGCAATGAGTGGGGGTATCATAATTGTTATGTGTCCTTATTTGTCACAAAAACTGGAAAACCTAGAGCCAGATTTGTGGCTCACTTCCAAAGGAGGGTCTTTAGGGCATGTGTTCTTGGGAGAGGACAGAATTCAGGATTTTGTTTGACTTCCTACATTTGTATTCCCTTAGCTTAATCTACTTATTTGATTTACCAGCAAGCTTTTGTGACCTCTCTCTCATCTTTCTGTGGAAAAGAGCTGGGATTAGGAGAGATACCGAATGTACATAACTTACCACGGTGCCTGGCACACACCACTTACCAAATAAGAGCTTGTTTTTGTTATTGTGGGTTTTTTTTTTAATCAATCTCGCCTTCTCTGTTGCACGGTCCCCCATGCTGACAGACATGGAAAGGTAGCATATACAATAAATAGAAATGATTTTCAAAATCTTTTCCTCATGGTCTTAAGTTCAACCCTCAGCAAAGTGGACAAGTATGAGGTGAACAATTAGCAATTGCAAGTCTCATCCTTGTGAAAGGGACAAGTCAGTAAGTCAGACTTGGTAAATGGAGCTCTTCGCCTAATTGGGGTGCTATGATAGCACTGTGGGCCTCAGAATCCTCATCTGTAAAATGGGAATAACAACAAAACCTATTTGACAGAGTCACTGTAAGGATTCTGACTCTGCTAAAAAATAAAGTCTGGCCCATAAGTACTCAGTTAATATGAGCAGGGGCTCAAAAAATTGAGACAAGTGTAAAATCACTTGGCATCCAGGAAGGCTTCCCAGAGGAGATGGGATTTAAACTAGGCTTGGAAGGATGGAGATAATTCAACTGGGCAGAGTGAAGGGGGCGGGGTTGACTGATCCTTTTGGAAACTCAGTTAAAGAAGTCAGAGAAGGGGGTATTCAGTGAGAAAGAGACCTCAGGAAAGTAGAGAGTTGGTGAAGGAGGCAATTGGGTAGCAAAGCATGCCAAGGCCCTGTTTTCTGTGCCGCTTGTGTCTTCTTTGAACACGGATGTCCTGGCATGTGGTGAGCCCTCCCCAACCACCTCCTAAGGGGAAAATCCACGCTCTACTCTGAAAGACCCTCCGAGCACTCTTCTGATTCTTTGATCTACCCTGTAGCCGAGAGGCAAACTACCTCACAGTGTGGTCGCAGGAATTACAGAAACCCTGGACATCCCCCCCACTCAATTCCTAGGACTCAAAAACCATGATTCTATTTTGGGCAGTCAAGTGCTCAGGAAGAAAAATGCAGGAGATGTGAAATGAGAAGGTGGCAGCAGAATTCCCATCTGTGCAGACACTGAAAGGCTTTTATTTCAGAACGTGAGGGAGAAACCCAGGGAGTCCCTGCAGGGACGGGTGGACGGGCTCCCGTGTGCAGGGCCCGAGAACACCCAAGATGGCCGCAGCCATTTCAAAGATCCAGTGGCATCAGGCTCCTTTTCTACACATTTATGCGTTTGTTGAAAGAGAAGAAAATCTATTTTTAAACGTGTCCCCTGGTCTGGGTATTTAAAATCTGGAGGGGAAGAAAGATTGATTTAGATAATTTATCTTTGTAGCAAGAAGAAAACCAATTTTGAAACGTAGCAGTCAAATGTGAATCAATAAAGTATATGGAAGGTGTGACTGATGTGTGCCGGTCACTAAGCCTGTGCTTGTTGGTGACAGAAACCTTAAATACAATAGGATGAAGACACAAAGTGAAATGCCAATTATTTATTTACACTCTGATGCATTCCAAGATTATTTGAGCTTGCAGAAATTTAAGTTCAGAAGCCCAGCTACCCAAATGAATACCTGCTTGACACCAATGAGCATCACGTTTCTTAAAGCAAATGCAAGACTCAGTAGAGAAAGAGACTTTCACTTTAAAAATGCGACAGCATCCTGAGTGGGGGAAAAGCGCGTGAATCAAGCTGGTAATTCACCGGAAGCAAACATACACCACCCGTTTCACAAAGGGAACTTTCCTAAATTAAAATTTTTATTAGGGTATGAGATAGATACATACACACATCATACATACACAGATGCGTGGATCTTCTCGGTGTGAAAATGTCCGTGCAGCCAGCATCCAGATAGAGGAATAGGACATTACTGGGCTCCCAGACGCCCCTGTCAGGTACCCTGTACCTTCAAGGGTAACTACTCCCACGATTTCTAACACCACCATGGACTTGTACCTGCTTTTGGAACATAAATAGACTCGTAGATCATTTACTCTTCTTTCTGTAAACCCTTTAACTCAACATTATGTTTGCGAGATGAATTCACTACATTCTCATTGTTGTATAGGATTTATTTATTTAAAATGCTGTGATTTACTTGATGGTGAGCAGGGCTTTGGGTTCTTTCTGGCTTAGGACTAACTCTGTCAGTGCTGCTGTAAACATTCTTTCTTGTACATGTCTTGCATTTGTGGGGATAATGCCAGGAGTGGAAATGCTTGATATATTTTTGAGCATTTGCTGTTCACTAGGAACTAGGAAAGTGGCTAGACACTGGAATAAGACCATGGGAAAACTCAGTCCTTATTTGCAAGGACCCCACATCCAGTGAAGGACAGAGCTGAGCTGCACCTGTAGGGCTCATGTGCCAGGGCACCTGGGACAGAGGGGGGAGACAGGGGCAGTGAGAGTCGGGAAGCCTTCCCCATGGGAATGACGCTCAAATTGGCTTTTGAAGGATGAAAAGATAGTGAAGGAAGGACAAAGTGGAGAAGGCTGTGGAATAGTAGTTACCCCTGAAGGTAGAAAGCACAGGTAAGTGAGGAAGTGGGTCAAGTCCACAGCCTGTGGGTCAGAGCAATAGCAAAAGGCTGGAAATGCTTGGTGAAGGCGAAAGCTGAGTAAGTAAGTTGAAGACACATTGTGAAGGACCTTGCTTCCCATGTATAGAATACATACGTTATCTTGAATGTGATGGGACGCTGCAGAAGATTCTAGGGCCATGGAGGGGTGAGATCAGTTCACTCAGGTGGTAGGTGGAGACAGGTCTGGAGAAGGTCCTGGAAGCTGAAAAGGGGAAGGGAATGTGGTATCTTAGTAGAGGGAAACGAGGTGATTCTTTGAAGTCTGGTTTTGGCCAGCATCCACACCAAGAATCTGGGTGGCTTCTAATGGAGTATGTGGTATGTGTAAGGGGAGGGGTGTGTCTGTGAGCCAAGTTTCAATGTGCAGAAACCACATCCAGTAATTCATACCCAAAGCTTTTGGGGCCCGCAGGCCACTTTGCTGGCATCCAGACTAGTGCAGGCACGGACCCTCTGCTTGAAAGTGGAGAGGCTAAGCCTATGCGTGAGGAACTGACGCCAGAAAGCAAGTGGAGACAATGTGGATCTCCGACGGTGGTGCCAAGGTCTCATTGCTCTCCACCCCCTCCGGAGACCCGGACAGAATACTGAGCGGAAACCAACAGGTTCTAATCATGCCCAGCTTCCTGATCGGCTCGGGAGAGGATTCTAGACAAGTATCCCAGACTCCTCTGATTGAAATCAGAAACTCAGTACTAATATTCTTTACAAACTTAGCTAATACAGTGGCCTGAACGGAGCCCGGGAAGTTGGTGTTAGGACTCAGAATGGCTACTAGATAGGGCAGAGGGGGGGTCTAAAATGAACTATAACGGGAAAACTCCTGATTATTAAATTTCCCTCTAGTTCTTTTCAATACTTTGTAATTTATTACCAATTTTATACTTAAAAGTCATAAAAGCAGAAAACATTTGCCCACATGTCCCTGGGCAAAGAAAACCGCTGTTGAGAGAGAGTTTTCTTCGCCTCCCATCCCCACTTTCCTTCCATCTACACATTTCTGTATAGTTGTAACCATAGGCAAACTTCATTTTGCCATAATTGTCATTACCTCCTATTGGTTAAAATTTTTGGACAATTTTCTCCTTATTAAAGAAACCAAAAGGTCATTTCAAGACCTAAATACTATACCAAAAAGGAAAAGCAGCCATACAATCCCACCACCCAGAGATAATCATTATCTATTCTTATTGCATCTTTATCTTGACATTGTGTGTTCTTAACTATAAAATTATGGCTTTACCTTCAATTTTGTAACTTTTAAATTATTACCTACGTATTCTGAGTATCTTTCCTAACTATTCATTGTATAGGACCAGATCTTATTGACATAATTCCTATTTTTGGGCACTGGGCATGGCTCGGTTGGGCGGCCAGTTTCAGCTCAGGTCATGATCTCAAGGTATGTGACTTTGAGCCCCATGTCAGACTCCACTGCCAGCTCAGAGCTCGAGCCTGCTTTGGATTCTTTGTCTCCCTCTCTCTTTGTCCCTTCCCACAGCCCTCATGCTCTTTCTCTCCCCTACAAAAATAAACAGTAGAAAAAAAATTTTTAATGAAAAAATAGTTATTTCCAAATTTTCTTAATATGAACAATTTACGCTTATTCAATTTTTAAAAATATATACCCTTTACACAGAATTCGTCAGCAAGACGAAATTTTTAAGAGTTTGCCTATATCCGGGAGGTATATACCAATTTATACTATGAACAGCAAAAATAGTGCCCCTTCAAATTAATCTAATGGAAGAAGATGAATTTTATTTTATTACTAATGAAGTTAAATATTTATGTGTTTATGGTACTTTCTTATTCTTTCTGTGAACTCTGTTCAAAATATCATTTTTCTACCAACATAATTCTGTCAGAGGGATACACTATTTATGTCAACATTCTCTATGGAAAGGGGAGAGGCAAAGTATAAGGAGGTCAAGCCAAAAAGCAAACCAATTACTACAGGCACCCAAAACAATGTGACAAAACCTCACTGGCCTCCATCCCTTCTGGAGTCTTCCAGGTTTTTACCTACATATATATAATTCTGGAATGAACATCTCTGAGTATTACTTTAGTGTAGAATTAGCCTCTATTACAGCAGTGAAACAACCAGTAGTCTGAGAACAGATGACCATAAAAGCAACCTAGGCTAAAATTCTGCTGTTAGTGTCCTAAGGTGTCTTTTTGAATGTAATATAAAGTATCAAGCATGATAGGAATTGTGCGTCACGTAACGCTCGCAAGTGTTTGTTCTCCTCACACACGCCCTCGGGATGGTGGAGGTCTGATGCAGAGTGAATTGTCCTCTGATACTCATCATACATGTGCTGCAGGAGACAGAATTAGGAATGTGAGAAAGTGTAAGGGCAGAGATGCTTGCCCTAACCCTTTTGCCTAGTTCTTTGGAGATCTCATCTTGCACCGTTTAGCATGAATCTCCTGGAGATGTGGCAGGGTGGGGGGTTAGAACTTATCCTTGGTTTTGGAGGGGTGAGAAATTTTACTCACACACCTTTGAGATCAGTGTGATAATATGAACGTAGATGTCTGCTCAGGAATAAAAGGGTTTTAAATCTACTTGATCCCCCCCCCCCCGCAAATTTTTTTAATGGATATTCCTGACCATCACCCACAGCATTGGGGCTAAAACCATATTATTATATGCTCATGTACGTCTCATGATTGTGATGATCAGACAAATTTGTTTCCTGATCTGTGTTGCTGATGTCTCCTATTCTAAGGATCAGTCATTTGTATGTTTTCTCTACTGGATCTTCGACTAGTGTTCGCTTGACTGTTCTGCTCTTCATAGGATGAATCTACCAGATTTGTACATCATATACAGGACTCTGGCGATTCAGTGTGAGCCTTTAGAACTTTTCTTATTTGGGGACAATTCATAGCCATTTCACTTAACGCACTGACGCTTCCCATTTTCTCTTCCTGAAATTCCCAGGAGACTTAAGTTCAAACTCCTTATTTAATTCTCCCTATCTCCAAACCTCTTTTTGATGTCCTACCTCTTTGTTTCTGCAGCATTACTGAGGGTTATTTCCTCAGATACATCCTCCATGTTATTAATTCTCTCTTTAACTGTGCCAATCTGCTCTCAAAGCTAGTCATTGTTGAATTTTATTCACAATGTTTCATTTTGAGTTGTTGTACTGGGTTGTCCTGACTGTTCTTTTTATGTTCTTTCATGACAGTTTTTCTGTCTCATTCACGATTGCAAATATACTTAATCTAACAGCTGTCTATTACCTTACCTCAGGTTCTTTTGGTGCTACTTTTCACACATGTGTCTGTTGACTCCCTCAACTTGTGGACTGCATCCTTACTCTGTACTTGGTGCGTTTTTATTCAGCTAGGATATAGGGTCCCTGTGGAATGCTTGTGTACATGAAGATTGGTAGTAGTCCTCCAGAGAAGTCTTACACTTACTCCTTGACTCCCAGAAGAATCATCACTGGACAGAAATATTTACTTTATCTACATTAGTATCTCCACTTGAGATTCCTCTGCTATGAGAAAGATCTAAAATTTGAATTCTATCTATGCAGAACATAGATTTTTAGATTGCCACTTATTGTGAGATCTTTTTTCCACCAAGATACTTAATCAGTGAGAATTTTGCCAGTAGCTTATCAGGGAATAATGCTTTATAGTACCTTAATACAGTGGGAGCAGGTCTGTCTGGGTTCCAGCTTTGTGTGAATTTCAGTTGCAAATCCTCATCTTTCTTAGGCTTAAATGCAACTCTTGTCTTCTAGACGTGTACAAAACCCCAACCCCTGTGAGGGCCCTTGGCCATGTCTGCTGGCCTCTGTCCTGTTCTAGGCTCCACACATGTAGAGATTGTTCTTACATGTGTACTTACACATTGGTTATGAGATTCTTCTTTATTTTTGGCACATAGAAGTTTTGTCTCTCCATTTCTTGGTCTCTCTCTCTCTCCCATTCTTCCTTGCCTGTGTGTAACATAGTTTCATTATATTTTATCCAGCATTTTAAAATATGTCTTTAGCACACAGAAGGAAGTCTGTGTTAAGTAGATGGAATTAGAAAGGGTTATCTTTGTCTAGTTTGAGAATCACCACCAATGCGTGCAGGAGAGAATACATGTCTTTGAAACTGGAACCAGAGTTTGGACTGTGGCTTCACCCCTTTCTGAGTAAGTTAGGCTGACTGATTTAACCCCTCTTTAAGTGGTAGTTTTCTCATCAGGAAAATAGAGCTAATGTTACCAGTGATCTTCTTTAGATATTTTTCTGTATTCTCTAAATTCCCTCCTATTTAAATTGATGTGATTTTCTCCATCCTCCCTTCCTACACAATCTGGGGAAGAGTGCAAGTTTCCCACTCAATATTCTCCTTCAAAAAAATAGATAATAGGGGCACTTGGGTGGGTCAGTAGGTTAAGTGTCTGACTTCAGCTCAGGTCCTGATCTCACGGTTCCTGGGCTCGAGCTTTACGTCAGGCTCTGTGTCAATCACTGGGAGCCTGCTTCAGATTCTGTGTCTCCCTCTCTCTCTGCCCCTTCCCCAAAACAGATAATAAAATGTAGTGGTTGAATGATTTTGGTAATTTCCTTTCACCAATGTTCTTCCGTATACAAATGGACAGAGAAAAACTTGAGTTAAAAAGAACCTGACTTGTAAAGAAAGGATGAATTCCATTTCCTAAGAAGGTTGAAACAGGCTAAGGGCAGGGGTGGACTTAGGTCTTCAGAGTCTCACTCCTCCCCGTTCTTGGCCTTCCCTCCCTGGAGTGCAAATGAGTAAACCCGTACGTATATTGGTTTAGAGGTTCTGCTTGGGCAAAGGTTTAAGAGCCAATAAATCTTTCAGGAGATCTCAGGCTGAGCCAGGGTGAATAGCCTCCGAGTCATTTTTTCCAGAGCCTCAGGGTACCAGGCAGCACATGCAGAGAGGTCAACGGATGCTGTCTCCCCCCTGCTAGGGAGGGGAGACATCACCCTACAGGAATATGAGGAGCTTTCCCCGAAGCATTGTGTTTACCATATGGTAACATCCCTTATCAAACAGAGCATCCGATTTGAAAAGCAGGTAAGAATCATAGGTCCTCTCAGAATCTGGTGGTCTGTGGACTCCAGGTCAATGTTACTATTCGCTTCAGCCAGCTGCTTCTAGAAATACATACGATAGACAAGTGCAAAAGTCCTATGTTGTGCACTCTGGCTTAAGTTTTTGTTTTGCACTGTATTTTTGAGAATGAAAAATCTAGAAGAGATGACAAATCTTAACTGGATATATTATACACTAGAATGTTGTACAGGTACTCAATACACACTCTGCCTGAGCTCCTGGGTCTCTGTTTATCTGTGGGAAACTAGGCAAATAGTTTCCCATGCCTGTGACTCGGTTTACTCACATATAAAACCAGGAGAAAGTAATCGTTGAGCCATAGGTTATAGTGAGCATCAAAATGAGTTAACACATAAAGGGTGTGTAACAGTGTCAGACTCACTGTCAAGTTCTAAACTGTTATTATGTTAAGTATTATTGTAATAACTAAAAAGAGCAAACTAATGCTAACTGCTTATGTCTGGACATTTTCCTTATGGGGTCTGAAGTGAGAGTGAACTTCCAGTTTTCTTACCAGTTGGATTGGTTACAGTGTACACAAGACTAATTGTATTAAGAAAAAAATGAGGGGCACCTGGGTAGTTGAGTCGGTTGAGCGTCCTACTTCGGCTCAGGTTCTCATCTCGTGGTTCGTGGGTTTGAGCCTCGCGTCAGGCTCTGTGCTGACAGCTCAAAGCCTGGAGCCTGCTTCAGAGTCGGTGTCTCCCTCTCTCAAAAAATAAAACAAACATTAAAAAAAAATAATTAAAATCATTCAAAAGTACGCTGGATCAGAAGACTACTGTGCTGAAAGTTGAGCATATAGTGGGGACTTTACACAGTCAAACTCACTGATGGCCATATAGCTAATGCATTAGGAACTGATTCCCATGAGCAATCCCTTACATCTAATCCACTCTGTCTGTAGTCCATTTTACACTCAGCAAAACATTTTTATATTCATGAATTCATTTAATCCAACTAACTGGATTATTTATGAATGCATCTAATCCCTATGAAGTGAATTTTCATATGCATTAATCCAAACAGATGGGTGAAAGAGAGTGAGAGCTGGCTGTGGTCTTAATATCCCCCTGGGCATGGCAAAGCGGGGCAGGCGACACAATTGAAGCTTAGAATGTAAAGGGCTTACCTAAGATCAGACAGCTTCTGGTAACATAAATAATGAAAAGCCAGGTTTCCTGAGGCAACGCTCTTTCCACCAAACCATAATTACCCTGTAGATTTATAATTCCACCTTATGCCTGTACACTATTAGGTATCTGGTTAGGCCAGAAGGTGGGTTTCTAATGGATCAATGGCAGTTCACAAAGCTGATAAAGCTTGTAATGGCCCCAGGACAAAGATCACCAGTGACAGAACATAGAGTGGGCTTCTGACCATAGAATCTTTAAATGGGATAAAGCTGGTACGACCCTGGGAAAATACCATGAGGTGCTCAAAGTGGTGGAACCAGTAGTACAGTTCAAGACCATGGCCGTGAGGGACACCTGGGCGACTCAGAAGCCTGACTCGATTTGAGCTCAGGTCATGATCTCATGGTCAGGAGATGGAGCCCCACACTGGGATCTGTACTGAGCATGGAATCTGCTCTCTCCCTCCTTCATGCACTAGTGCACCTCTCTCTCTCAAAAACAAAACAAAAACCAACCAAAAAAAAAAAAAACCACACTAGTTAGTAAAGGATGCAGTTGAGGTCCTTAAGACAATGACCACATTAAATGTCTGTGTGATCTGTGGCAACTAACTTGACTCTCTGGTTTTCTCATGTCTAAAGTGCCTTTAATCCACTTATTCATCCATTCATTCAATAAGTGGGACTGAGTGCTTTCTTAATGCTGGACCCACATGATACTAAATTGAATTGATAAGGTCACTGCTCCCAAGGAATTCACCTTCAGGTGGGGGCAACAAATAACCAAGTAAACAATATATATATATATTAGATAGTAGTAAGTGTTCTCCACAGAATTAAAATAGGCTGCAGGGAAAGAAAACTCTTTATCTGAACACTCTAGGTGAGTACCAGGGGAAAGATTCTCTGAGGGGGTGACCTCTTAGATGGGAGAATAAGCAAGAAAGAATCCTGTATGAGTAAAAGAAAAGCTCATTCTGGGCAGAGGAAGAGCTAGTTCGAAGACTCTAGAGAGGGAATAAGCCTGGAGTGGTGAGAAACCAAAGAAAGGCTTGGGGGGAAAAGCCAGAGCATGTATAGTTCTATAGTCATAGAGGCTTTGAGAAGATTGTAAACTGATGTATGATCTGATTGGATTTATGGTTCCAGAAGTTTACAGTGGCTGCTATGTTCAAGACTGAAAGCAGAAAGAGGTAAAAAGTGCATGCCACAGGTCAGAAGAAAGATGATATCTTTGTTTAAGGCAAGAATCACAGAAATGCATAGACCTGGGCAGATTCAAGGTATAGGCTGGAGTAGGATCAGTAGGGTGTAGATAAATAGCTTTTTTGAGTTGAACGAAAGAGAAAAATCACGGATACTCGTTAGAGTTGCGGCTTGAGCAAGTGGCTGGATATCAGCACCGTCTTCCAAAATGGAAAGAAAGAGGTGTGTAAGGTGTGTGCAGACTCCTTAAGCAGTATAGAAATTCTGAGTCACTGCTGAGCATGTGCAAACGTTAACTTGGCAAGCGGAGTCAGGATTCCTAAGGCTACAACCTAGTTAAGGATAAATGTCTGGGAGTGATGAGCATAAAACGATGGGCTGGATGGAATCCCTTAAAGAGACTTGGGAGAAAGAGAAGAGAAAGTGTGAGTACAGGATTCCAAGGCAGTCTTATATCAGAGGTCAAGTTGAGTGCATGGACCAAAGGAGAATGGAAAAAGCGTGATGGGAGACAGAAACAAAATCAGAAGAGTGTGGTAGCTAGGAAAGCTTCAAGAAGCAGAAAACAATGCAGTGTGAGGCCAGAAAGTTAAGTATTTGACATTCCACATGAAGGAAATCATGTTTAAGAATCCAGCCATAGCACTTATGGGCTTGGGAAGGAGCCCTTAACAATAAGTTTGCCAAGAAGTCTAGAGAGTTCCACAGAAACTCAATAGGCGAGACTTCCAATCCATAGGAAGATAAATAAACTTGCGATTTTATCAGGGTCACAGCAACAAGGAGATGAATGTCCGTCAAGGTAAATGTAATAAGGAATGGAAAGGATCTAATGCAATAATTACACATGATAAGGAAATAAGGATCCTATGTAAGCTGGCACCAGTCCAGAAGTCAAGGTTATCCACAGCTATCACAGAACAATTAGTTTTTCACTCCCCACTTGATGTTTGGGTTTACGGCACAAATGGAACAGTAATTCATAATTCTTTCTTGATAGCACCATCTTAAGAAAATTGTAAAGGCTGATAAGGGGTAGTAAGAGAAGTGTGCAGTAGAAGCGTCTGGGTGGCTCAGTCGGTTGAGCGTCTGACTTCAGCTCAGGTCCTGATCTCAAAGTTCATGAGTCTGAGCTCTGTGCTGACAGCTCAGAGCCTGGAGCCTGCTTCAGATTTTGTCTCCATCTCTGTCCCTCTCCTGTTGGAGCTCAGTCTCTCTCTCTCTCTCTCTCTCTCTCTCTCTCTCAAAAAATAAACATTAAAAAAAGAGAGCAAGAAAAGTGCTTTGAGGACCAAGGTCAGCATGAACCAAACCACTCTGTTAAAAGGTGTAAGAAGTGAGTAGTGGGAAAGAAAAGAAGACAGTGCTAAGCACGATGGCAGGGAGGTAGGAACCAAGGTGCAGAACTAGCAAAAGAGGTTTTCGGAGCCCCCATATGGTACGTTGAATTTCAATAAAACTCAGCACAAATCAATCCCTCATGTGCCAAGAGACCAACCTACACGTACTGACACTTAGAAACCTCCTAATGAAAAAGACAAATCTTCATCTGTTGACTGTCCGGGGCACTGGACAAGCCACGCCCAACTCCACAGTTTCCCATCAGCATTTGCTCCTTTTTTCAAAACTCAAGAGAGCCAAACTTACCTGGCATGTGAAGAAAGTCTCTAACATAAACTTTTCTTCTGTGTTTCCTTTCTTCCTTCCTTGTTTTGATGTCTCATATTTTATGTGATGACCTCAGAGAGAGAAGCTATTTATCCTTAAAACAAGGTCAGGATGCTATTAAGAAAAAGAAAAAAGGAGAGATTCGGATAAGAAAGAGTTCTTAGAAATTTAGAGGTGAGAGCTAAAATTATATACACAAATATGAAATTCATAAAAGATGTGGGCAATAAGGAAATAACTTAAACACTTTTTCTAAAATATAGGAAACTTTTCTCCTTCTCTCTGCCCCTCTCCCACTCAAACTGTCACTTTCGGTCAGACACAAATACTAAACATTTTTAAAAAAGTTTTGAAAAGGGGAAGCACTCAGGTGGCTTAGTAACTTAAGCATCCAACTTTGGCTCAGGTCATGATCTCACAGTTTGTGAGTTCAAGCCCCCAATCAGGCTCTGTGCTGACAGCTTGGAGCCTGGAGCCTGCTTCAGATTCTGTGTCTCCCTTTCTCTCTGCCTCTCCCCTGTTTACATACTCTCTCTCTCTCTCTCTCTCAAATAATGTTAAAAAAATTAAATATAGAGGAAACCAGAAAGCCAATCTGGGAGCCCCAACATCCCACTAATAGGTTTCAGAAGGTAAATATTACAAGGACATTTTCAGGCCTGAAGTACACGTTTGTCCACACTGAACAGGCCTGCTGAGCACAAAACATGAGAAAAGACCCACATGGTTGTAAAATTTCTGAGCACCAGGAAGCCAGTAAAAGTTTTTCCAATAAGGGAAAACACAGGTCACACACAAATGATTAGGAGAAAGAAGGTCAGTGAAGGTCATACCCAGTGCTATCAAGAGAGAATGTAAGCATTTTCTAAGAAGCCTTCGAAAGGGTGACTCCAACAAGAAAGAAGAAATGATACTCTGAGAACCCAGACTCCACCGAGAGGGAGGGGAAGGAAATCCGCTGGACAGTGGTAAGAATAAGTCCAGTGTGAGCAGTGGGCTTAGGGATAGATAATAGCAAGCAATTCGGGTGAAGCCAGAGGATGGGGACACACAGCAGACTGAGCCACCGGCGGCAAGTTCCCTGGTGGGTTTGCTTGGGCTTGGGACAGTAGATGCAAGAGCCAGACTGCCCAGGTTCAAACCCTAACTCTGGCACCCAGCGTCTTCTGCTAGTCAATGAACCTCTGGGCTTTACATTTCCCATCAATACTGTGGATCATAATGTACCTACCTCATGAGCTACAGTAAAAATTAAATCAGTTACTCTACTCAGGGTGCTAGACGGAGTGCCTTGAATATCATGCGCCCTGGGAAAGCTTACTGTGTACCAAGAAAATGAAATGCATTGTTTTTTAACAGCAAATTCTCAGGTCTAAGTAAAATAATAATGGGATAGGAATGGACACCTGATAAGAGGCTCCTTGGCTCAACAGTAACTGTGCCACTTTCCCAGAATGCAAATCCTGACACCGTAGGGTAGCAAACTGGAAGGATGGTCAAAGGATCCGAGGGACAAAACCACGTTCATAGAAGGTGAATGGAGGTAGCATTCTATTTAGAATATGCAATTAAATATTAAAATGAAGGAATAAATATGTTTAAAATACTCCTCTAAGAGCCGACTGTGGTTAACTGTAGCCATTTGGTGCCATGAGTAATGACTAAATAAATTCATTTATTTATTTCTTAAAAGGAAACAAGGAGGACCAGGTGCTTCTGCAGTAATTCCAAAGCCCCACCTTCAGAGAGCGGCCTCCAGGTTAGGGTCTGTGGCACTATCCACCGTAAGTCTGCTCACGATGAGCTTGCCTCTGTGAGGCAGACCCAGGCCTGGAGTCCCCCTTCTCCTGGGAAAGTTTGTTTTCTGTTTGGAAAGGGGCCTGCTGGGGCAACTTGACCCATGTCCTAGGTGGTAGAAATCAAAAAGAAAAGTTCTCCCCCATTATTTTTTAAGTTTGGCCTGATACTATGGCCACTCCTTAAAAAAAAAAATAGGGACCAGGGTGGCTCAGTCAGTTAAGCATCTGAGGTCAGGTTAGGTCATGACCATGTGGTTCGTGAGTTGGAGCCCTGGGTTGGGCTCTTCACTGACAGCTCAGAGCCTGAAGCCTACTTCACATTCTGTCTCCCTCTCTCTCTGTTTCTCCCCAGCTCGTGCTCTTTCTCTCAAAAATAAACCTCTGAAATAGAGTATTGTCCCAAAGCTCAGCCAGCAGAATGAGAGAAGGCACACAGGTTGCCCACACAATGACAAAGTTTAAGTGACACCTGATTTTGTCTGAGCTCCACCTGATGGTTTTTTTAAAAAAATATTTATTTTGGATAGAGATACAGAATAGGTAAAGAGAGAGGGAAACGCAGAATCCAAAGCAAGCTCCAGGCTCTGAGCTGTTAGCACAGAACCTGATGTGGGGCTTGAACTCACAAACCACAAGATCGTGACCTGAGTCAGCACAGAGCCCAATGCGGGGCTTGAACTCACAAACCGCAAGATCATGACCTGAGCTGAATGAAGTTGGATGCTGAGCCAACTCAGCTTCCCCAGGCAACCATGGGGGCTACTACTTTTCCACCTCAGTGACCATTTCAGGGGCTGGCCCCATCCCCAGAGATGCTGGTTCGTGGTCCTCAGCCCCCAAATGGTCTCTTTGAGGACTGAATAAAATCATAAGACTAAACAGCACGGAGAAAGTCACGTTATGAGGCAGGTTCCTGTCTGGGGGACAGAGGTGTTGGGATTTCAGTGAAGGAACTGAAATTTCCACAGCTGAGCTAGAGCCAGCTGCTCCAGAAACCCAGAAGGGGACCATGGGGTCTTGTGTTTTGTGCTGTATCTTGGCAATACTCCTTGGTGCTGCTAACGCATGGTGGAGACCCTGCTCCTTGGTGATGGGCCTGGACGCAATCAGCTTTCCAGCCATGTCAGAATAAAAAAAACAAAAACCCTGTGATAAAGTCACAGGGACCCCTTGCTCAGGTGACAGAAACACCAAGGCATGACCTGAAAATGACATCCCACTCAAAATATAAATGAACAGGTATTTGATGGCATGCATGGGAAGTGAGGTTTTTTTTTTTCAAGAGACAAAATAGGTACAGATAAAACTTTAAGACCCTGTGAAATGGACTCAATGGCCTTGGACGGAGAATGCCCATGGATATGGGTGCTTTCAGTAATAACCAGGAGTGCCAAGGTTTGGATTTGAATTCCTTTTAAACATTTCCCTCTTGAAATGATTCATCCCAGCCATTTTTTTGGAGAAAGAATTTCTCTCATCTTTTCTTTCCGAGGCTAGATCTATGGTAAAGAGAAGTGGGGCTTGGGAACACAGATTTAGGAAGTGCCCATTCTGGTGCTGGAATGACACGTCACCCACATGGTCAGTTTTAACCACGAAAGGACTGAAGCTCAGTTCAAACTAACGTCTACGATCCTCAGGCTAATGAGCAGTGGAGGTAAGATTTAGAATGATGTTCTCCTGAATCTGAAATGGATGGTCTCTCCATTACACCACGTTTCTTCTCACAGATCCAAACACAGAGCTTTGTTTTCTCTTCACAAAGATGTCGCAATCCATCGCTTTGTGGAAGTCCAGTAGGACGGTCCTGTAGTTTCCAGCTGTGGAGTGAGTGCACTGGCCTCTCCTTTATCAATTAAGGCTTCTGCTGTGACATGTTTCTCCATCTTGCCAACTTCTTTAAAAATCTCCATTACACATTGCTGCTTACCTTGCCCAGTGAAAGTTGGCAAGCACTGTGATCCTCACTTAATAACTCCAGTTACCCAGGGAATAGCCTGGATTAGAAGCTGTGATACCCAAAGCTCACGGATCAGCGCTCTGAGTCTCCTGTCTGGACTCGATGAATAATTCAGAGGTGCGCTTGGTGGAAACCCAGTTAGGGGTCTAGCTGAGTTCATGGCTTCAGAGCTGTGACTTCTGGGATACTACTCTTGCCTTGGCTTCCTCCCAGCTCTCTATTTCTCCTTAGAGGCCAAGGTCTAATTTCCCGATCCTTTTAAGAGTTGGTTTAACTCAAGGTTCTGGTCCCAGCCCTCTTCATTTGGCCAACAATTATGTAAGCCCCCATTACTTGCGCATGGCAACTGCCTGTTGGCATTGGGGTCTATCCCTGGCTCGGCCTCGGTTCCTGGACCCCCACTGGTCACCTCTCTGGGCAGCTCCCCTTCTGTGATTCTGGCTCCTTCCTCTCTTCCTCCATGGCTCCTTCAGCCACATGGTTAATGGCAGCTTCCAAGGTGCTACTGGTGTATAGGTTACCTCATGGCTCCCCGGTTGGCTTTCCAGCTCTTCCATCACCTTCTGTATTAAGTCCCAATGGTTTGCAAGAAGCAGAGGATGGTTTTCCTGGCTCTCTCCCGACCCCCACAGACCACCACCTTAGGCACAAGCTACACGAACAGCACATGATGGATTTGCAGGAAAGGAACTGATCACAAAAGGTACTAGAGAGATCTAAGGAGCTCTGTGAGGACAAAAGACGCAGAGGCTCAGAGGCTACAAAGGAAGAAGGAGCAGGGATCGGAAACCTCCAAGTAGAACCAGTCAGGGAAGCGAAGCTATGTGCCTGGGCTTGTGCTACTGATACTGGATGCTGGAAATTTCCATTCAGATAGTGGTCTCTAGACCATCTGTCAATAGAGTCGATTCTGGGCTTTTCCTTCCTTCAGGACATTAGCTTCCAATTTAGGGAGTGGAGTGCATGCATCTGATTAGCAAAGTCCAGGTCAGGTATCCATCCCCTGATGCAAGGTTATCTGACATTTTCAGTTCCCATTATGAAACGGGCTCTTTATAGGCACCAGAATTAGCCAGAGAGAAGATAAGGATTTGGATGTCGTGTGGACATTTCAGTTTGGGCAGACATTTAGACAAGGATTCAAATGTAAGTGATTTATTTGGGAGTTGGGGGACCCCCTGATGTCACTGGTTGGTAAGTGGGGGAAGATAAAGGAAGGGGTGACTGGGTGAGGGTCAGGTAAGTGTCTAACTTGATTTCAGCTAAGGTCATGATCTCGTTCATCCTTCATGAGTTAGAGCCCTAGCATTGCGCTCTTTGCTAACAGCGTAGATCCTGCTTGGGATTCTCTTTCTCTCCCTCCCACTGGCACTAGTTCTCTCTCTCTCTCAAACTAAAGAAACTTAAGAAAAGGGAAAACAGTAGCCATTTAAGGCTAAATTACCAATGAAGCTCTTGCCATTGGGAAACTGTAATTCCTTAGAGCTGGGTAGGATGTGGGGCAACTGGATGGAGCTAATTCCCCATCATGCCCCCAGGGTTTGGTAGATGGCAAAGACATTCTGGCAAATTAATTCAGGGGTTGGTAGTAGAAAGTTGGGTAGATGTGAACTGGAAAGGTGAGGGAGGGCATGGGCTGCATCTTCACAGCCACGGTCAGCTTGGAACTGCTAAGCCCTGAACCTATAACCGTAGACAAGCGAAAAGCACATGTTCCTGGCCTCCCTAAGCCAGTCCTCTTGAGATGTAGACTGGCAAACAGGAAAAGGGGGCAAGAGCAGTAATAGGGAAGCCCTGGGACCTGGGCTGGACCTCTGGAGTATAAGACCCATTAGGATGGGGAGGCACCCTACTCATTTTTGAATTCCGATAGCCTGGGATGGTTATCTATTCAATATATGGTTTCTGGCTCAGTAATGAACTGCTGGGCACATTCATTGTCTCTGTTTATCACTGTAACCAAGTAAGGTAGGTATGTCCCCATTTTACAGGGAAGAAAATATAGCACTCCTAATGATTCCTGTCTCAGCTTTGAAGTAAGGCCACCAAACAGGTTGCCTGTCTAGCATGCCCCATTCCCAAGCCGGGGAGCTCCCGATCAGAGAGCTGACCTTCTAAGTTGCACGTGGTAACTCTTTCTTGTATATTCTCAGGGACAGAGTTCTTGGGGAGCAGAGACTGTGTCTGTTCCAGCATCCAGGCTTGTCCTGACACGCTGAGGATTTTCTGAATGGCTTGGATAAACAAAGACACTCAGCGGGGGTGAGTAACTTGACTGGTCACAATCTAAGAGGTAGACGAACTGAGGCCAGAACTGCAGTCTGACTCCCCAATAGAGCCGGTACTTTGCTGAGCGTCACACAACGTGTCTGTGTGCCACAGACACGGGGCAACCGGAAATTTAAGTTGGCTTGAAGACTGCTATTGTAAGGTGAAAATAATGGGACAGGAAAACTTGCCCTACTCTGCAGCCTGACGGATGAGCCAGGACAACTCTAGCCTTCCAGCATGGAGAAGGTTCTTATAAGACAAGGCCCTATTTCCAAAGCCGTGGCTGGACTGGACAACCTTGAAAATTCCCCATAGATTTACCTAGAGATTAAGTTAAGAACCTTAGGATGTAAAAGTCAAAGTGTTTGCTCCAGCACCAAAACCTAATTGATCTTCTCAGCTTACTGAACCCAAATAATTTTAAAATATTGGAAATAAAGTATTTGAAGGAGCACAGATGATTTATCTAGTACCTTAAGACAACTGTGGAAGAGTCATCTCAAATTCGCACCGTCCTGTATACATGGAGCCACATTCAAAATGGAGGGACCTAGAGGACCTTTTCTTCCTTCTTTATCCTGTTCTCTCTCCTTGTTGCAAAATCAATGAGAGTCATCTATCCTCTGTGCATGTACTTTCCCCATATCCTTAATTCTAGAATGACCCAGAAGCAGCATAGAATTAGTAACTAGGACCAGCGGGAGGAGACAGGCAGGAAATGCAGGCAGAAATTACAATGTACCCACCCCGATTTTAGAGTGCTAAAATGTGACCCTCCTCAAGAAAGTCCTCAAATTGAAAAAAAAAAAAAAACATGCTAAACTCGTCAAGTGGTATTAATGAAAAGGCTATATGTTTTTTTTCCCAATGAGATTGTTAGGAATAACTGAATGGCAGTGGGAACAACAAAGAGATTTCACAGAAATTACGACTTTGAGCAGGTAAGTACACATTTTTAACTTTCCTCAAAGCATGTAAAATATTTGGATTGCTTTATTGAAAAAGTACTCACCGGGAGCGCCTGGGAGGCTCAGTGGTCAGTGGGTTAAGCGTCCAACTTCGGCTCAGGTCATGATCTCATGATTCATGGGCTCAAGCCCTGTCTCTCTCTCTCTCTCTGTCAAAAGTAAATACGATTCTTTTACAGAATATTTCTTCACCAATATAATCATGCAAGTGCTTTGAGAGTGTGAACCTTCCAGGTAACCAGTGAAGTAGGACATAGTGTCTACTTTGGCTTTTTTTCTTGTGGGGAAAAAAAATTAGGTCTGTGCCCCATCAGTTTTTAAATGGAAATTTATACACACAGCCAATCAGATTCATTGTTACTCAGTCATCCCTTTGACTGAATCACTGATTCAGAAATTCAGATGTGAACATTCGGGTGTATCTCATGTGGCTGTCACCACTAAAATATGTTGCAAGGGAAGTCCTGCCATAGTACTCACCACGAGGGTTAAAGCGACAACCAAAAGCAAAACCCCAGCATTTCATGACTCCCTCAAGGATCTCCATACATACATCCAAATATCACAAGAATCAAGGGCAGGAAAATGCCTAATTAAGAGAAATTAGGTGACCCTGATGCTCTATTGACCCTCCTCCTGAGCCCTATGCACCATCAGAATCTATCTTAACACATGTCTCCAAAAGGCCACTTCAGACAATAGAAACAGAACTTCAGAATTCTTTGCCTTCCCCCTTGAGGGCTGAATATTTCCAACCCTGTGTACCCCCCATAGCGGTTGGGCCCAGGCTGCACTGAGCTGTTCGCCTCTACTGGGGTGTGCCAAGCCAGTTTAAGCATTTAGCCTTTGTTCCCTCTACCTGGAAGTATCTTTTATCTACTCTTCTACCTGTGGAAACCTTATTTATTCTTTGTGGCTCTACGCAACAATTACCATTTTTGTGAGGCATGCCCCATTGCTGACTTCTAAAATAAACAATTACGAACTACTGTTTATGGTTAGAAGTTCCAGCGGAAAGGGCCTGGAGAATATAAAAAAGTGCTACCCAACTATGATAACCATCCTCATATAGAACATTTATATATATAAGAAAATATTTTGGCCCAAACACAAAGCTAAAGAGGGAAATGCTGAGATTTATGAACTGGACTCCCTTCCCCCCATTTCTTTCTCAAAGCTATAGCTTCTCCTATAAAGTGAGTCAATATATAAAAGTTTAGTGGAAACCTGAGTTTCTACTGTGAAATGTTTACCAAGTATAGAAATTGAGTCATAATACCATTTTGTACTGAGCCACAGTAACTTCTATCAAGGCAAGACCCTCTTCACAAAAATTATTTTAGGAGTGAGTTAGTTAGAACATATTCTAGTTCAATCATTCCCAGGCTGGGCTGATACCCAGATTATAAGGGGAATTTTACAGACTGATATTGGCCTGGCCGCAGCATCTTTGGGGAGGGAGCCCCAACCTCCTGAAAAAGCACCAGGCTGACTATCTTCACTGATCAACTGCCTGAGCTGGGGATATTAGCCAGGGTTCCTCACAAGTATATGTCAAGGAACAGAAATATCTGGACACACAACATTTGAATTCCACGGAAGCAGGGACAGTATTAGCCCTCAGTTCACTTGTTACAGGAGGAAAAAGAATGCCAATGAATTTCTACACCACAAAATACTCTGTCTTACCAGAAATATCTCCTCGTTGTCTTCAGCCTCCACAAGAAAAGACTGGGAACAAGACTTTGTTAAAATTCAATCTGACTTATCCAGCCCTGAATCATTTTGTGTTCCACGTGAATTGCCAAAAGAGCTTAGTTTTTCCAGCCTCTGTTATACAGTGACCTCATCTTCTGACATGAGGCAAGAACTTGGATTGGTTCAAAGAAATACAAAATGACAGTAATAGGGTCTTTAAAAATTAGAATCCCTGCAGGTCTGAGATACAGCTGGTTTGGGGCTACTAATTCGTATCATGAATTAAGATTCCAATCTAGCAGACTGCATTAATTGGATGTTTCATGACAATTTTCTAAGTGCTCCTCTATGGGTTAATCCATGCATATCTGGTGATTACCTGTTAGTCACCTGTTAATATGTTCTGTTTATGCACGCCCCAGTCAGGAGGACACTGGGGATATTAATGAATGAACCAACTCAAACCCTAACAAACAAATAAGGAGAGGAAGGTATTGGACTCTCAAGCACTACGTTAAGTTCAACACAGCCTTGTTCCTAGAGTGACTGGCAAGTAATAAGGACACCTCTTTGCACTAAAGCATCCCTGTGCTCTTGGCATTTGAGAAAGCTTAGAGATAAAAATTAAAATGCAGAGTCCAACCAAGCAAAGGTAGACTTCCACCATCCCTGTAATGAGTCGATCTGCTTTTCTGGCTAAGCTAAATTTGACAGTTCACATGGAAATTAATTTAAAACTCATGGGAAATACAAGATGAACATCTCTTGGGTTTCCTAGGAATGTACAGCTTCCACCGTGCCTTGTGTAGGGTGTGAGGGTGAAGTTCCAATACTCACATGCAGCTGGGCAGCTGAGAGAATCGGGCTCACTTTTCACATTTTCTCTGCAGGTATGTGGTACAGATGACCTCCAAAAGCCGAGAATTTCTTGGAGCAGGGTGTCTTTGCCAAAAATGGCCACATTAATATTCCAGTCCCACACATTCCTGCAGAACCTGCCTAGAGAAAGAGGTAGAGTCTAAGTTTCCTCTCCTGGGACCTGCGTGATGCTTTCTGAGCACCATCAATTCCCCCCCCCCGCCCCCCACCTGCCCCGCCAAGATGAAGACAGTGGTGTGGTAGAACTTTTAAAGTTAGGTCATAGAAGCTGATATGGTTTCTACCTGATTCTGCTTTGGGACACTCACCTGGGAGAGATCAGCGACCCCACACCTGTCCCTGCCAGCAGCCAGCAGCCACTGGCAACACACGCATGCCCCTTCCGAGAATTCTACTCTTCAGTCTTCAGGTCACCCCACCTGCTGCCACGCAGAAGCTCCACAATGTGCTCTCCGTGCCCCACCAAAACCGCAAGCCTGTGGACAAAATAAATATTGTCAATATCTTGAGCTACTGTTTTGGGGTGATCTGTTCTACAGCCAATGGAATGCTTACAGTATTTTTTGTCAATAGCTGAAGTCCCTTTTCACCAGGAAAACAATTCAACAGTCATTTAGTAGGCATTCATCTATTGTGATATAGGACTCGTAATAACTACCTCCTATCCTCTATGTGTTGGGTCACTATCTGGCCAGCATCATGTGAAAACCATGCTTGTTCATGGTAAATTCTTCCTTTAAAGGTTATAAAAATACATACTTCTAAAAATTCGCATCTTCCAGGTTTTCAGTAAAAAAGAAAAAGGAATGTCCCTCATGTTTCAGACCCTTCTTCACACACACCCCCGGAGCACATCTTCGACTTTTCCCCTGTAGAGCATGAGTTTCTTTTTTACTATGTTGTCAAAGCCAGCCTAATGCTGATTATGATGACATTGCCAATTTCTATGTGCCAGGCACTGCAGAACGTGGGAATCTTCAGAGCACAGGCATTGGAAAAAATGAAAAAATCAGAGCTTTTGTTTTAGAAAAACCAGTTGTTAAATTTACCATCAGGGACCACGGTTCTCTCTGTTTATTACTCCATCTCCAGCACCTAGGACAGTGGCCAGCACAGGGAAGGCTCTAACTGCAGGCTCAGACAATATCCCAGCAGATGCACGTCTAAAATGCAAGTTCGACATTTCTTCATTCGTATCATTAGATTACTCTCTGTGGGTCCACAGAGCCAGGGACCTAGCTGAAGCGAGCAATTCACAGGGAGCCCCAGTAGTCAACTTACCCTGGCAACAATGAATTCAAACCTCAGAACCAAAAAGCATCATCCATTTGATCTCCTTTACCATATTTTGTCATACTCGAATGTTTTCTCAGGAGTGACCTAGTCAAGGAAAAAAATTAAACACATACTAAAGTAACCTGCACTGAGGGTAGATTTGTGTGTGCACACATGGCATGCAGACCTTTGGGGAGGAGTCTACATACATATTAAATATCTTTAAACAGAAACGGGGGGAGGGTGTGTGAATAGTGCAATATAAAAATGAGAGCAACCCAAGCCTTGTCTGTCAGAGGAAGAAAATCATATCTGCAAAATGTTGCCTCCACAATTAATTACTCAGATAAGTATAAGCAACGTGGGCACTTTAGGCATAAAAGACCCACAGCAAAGTGGGAATGACCCGGTTGGGGACAAAGGCTTTCCCAAAGAGCAAAACTATGGACATTATTTAACCATCATGACCTGCTCCAGGTTTCGGGTCACTGACAATAATTATGATCTGTACAATGATAGATGCCTACATGGCACTTCCCCAAATTCCATCTCTGCCTAAAATGCAAGTGCTTTCCAAAGAAGATTTATCTTTTCAATTAACCTTCTCATCAGTTCCAAGAAAATCTTGGGGGGCAGGCTGGAGATGAAGGATGGTGAATCGGTTTTGGTTTACTCACCAATTACTCTTCAAGGCTAATCCGTGCCATTGCTGGGCTAACAAATGGGCATCTAGCTGAATTCTTTTTTTCCTTTTTCTTTTTTTTAATTCCAGGAAATGTTGCAGCTTTGGTGAGGGTCCTGCTTTACTACTGGAAAGTAGATATTCTGTGATTCCCAGCTTTGGAGACCTAGCAATAATTTCCACCACTGAAAACAGTCATCTTTTTGGCAGCATTTCCAAAAGCAAGGACTCTGGAAAAATCCACGGAAGTCAGGAGAAATCTTTATAGTCCCCCTGTAGAAATCAAAGAGAATGTAATTAAGGGAATGTCTAAGAACATTTCTGGCATGACAAAGCCTTTTCAGACCAGCAAAAATAAATTAACTTATTAAGAAATCTTAAAGGGTACAAAAAAATCAAAGCCGGACACAATGTGGGAGTCCAAGGATGAGTCAATATTAGAAACACCTAATTCACTAAATTACAGGTCAAAAGAGAGAAACAACCTCTCCTCCTCCTCATTCTTTCCCTCTTGCCTTCCCAAATGGTTCAGCCCAAAAGCTATTAGGCGGGTCCTAGAAGAAGAGGGAGGGTGTTAGGACATGAGAGGTGGGTTTGATCACACAGGTGATCTTAAGGATAGGAGAAGGCAGGTTTTTTATTCCCAGGGAAGGAAGTTACAAACGGGGGAAGGGAGAAAGTTACAATAAACCTATGCCGTTGGATTGGAGTAAAGGTATCACTCTAAACTCAGGGTTTTCTATAGATGGTTGGATGTAGAGATGGATGGATGGACAAATAAAATCCTGTAGACATACATGTCCACATAAGCATACATATATTCTCTAGCTCGGTCCACTAAGAGGGGCTTAAAAGCAGGGACACTCAAAGAATACTCAACATGCCAAGATGACTGAGGACTCCAGCAGAAGCAGAGAATCAAGAGCCACATAGGTAATAGGCCCATCTTACTCTCTGATGTTTAGACAAAGCAAGAATGCTGTGCTTAGTTACAACGGGGACACTTAAAGAACAGATTGCCAGGACAGTCCAGTAGGTCCTATGATGAACAGCTAAAGGAGATAAGCAGATTAATCTACTGAAAAGAAGAATTAAGGGAAATATAAAAATATTCTTCAAATTTCCAATTGGCTGTCATGAGAGAGATCAGTTTCATTATCTCCATGGTTCCAGAAATAGAACAAGGACCAATGCATAGAAATTTCCCAGGTAGCATCTAGGGACAAAAAAACTGTTCCAACAATTAGACTCACTCCACAGAGGAGGAGGAGGAGGTGAATCATGCTATAGGTCTTCCCTCAGAGATTTCTAATGACTCCTTGGGGCTGTTACAATGTAGATTCCAGCCGTGGGTAAAGATTTGACACTGAAGACCTTGTAACTCCAAGTGAGGCCCGTGGACCAGCAGCACTGACATCACCCGGAAGCCCAATAAGGACGCATCGTGTTGCTTCCAACCCTAGACCTAGTGCATTAGAACCAACATCTTCACAGGGTCCGTGTGATTCCCAAGCACATTCAAGAGTGAGAAGCAGACCTTGAAGATGTCTGGTCACTCTCCAGCTTCTCCATCCACTTAGGTTTGCAGTCTCCTTTTGCTCCTCCTTTCACCTTGCATGACCTACTAAATAGCCATTTAATAATTACTTATTAAAGGCAGAAGACCTGAGGGTGATTTGGGATAGAATGAACTTTCAAATTAGCGTAATCTGATAAATGATTATATAGTTGACCCTTGAATAATGGCAGGAGTCAAGAACACCAAATCTCCATGTCGAATATCCATGTATAATTTCTGACTCCCTCCAGATCTCTCTCATAGCCTGTTGACTGGCAGCCTTACTGATAGCCTAAACAGTCAACACATATTTTGTATACACAGTATATACTGTATTCTTAGAGTAAGGTAGAGAACATGTTAGGAAACTCTTAAGAGCAAATACAGTTATAGTACTGTAACGAAATCTGCACATAAGTGGACTGATGCACTTCAAAGCTGTGTTGTTCAACGGCCAACTATATTCTTTTTTGGTGGGAATTTGGGGGTGGGAGGTACTGCCACTGAAGATCACAGACAGATGGGTGTGAGTGCAGTCATGTATCCTCTCCCTGGACCCGATGAATGAGAGCATACCCGAAGCTCTCGCCTTTCTCTAGGCTTGTCATTCATTAGGCCTGTACCCGAGGCGGGAATTTGAGCCTCCTAGCCACTCTCTAGGACTGTGTACAGTGGGAAAATGACATTCTGCCTTCCGAGTAGCCTATGTGCATGCAGTAGTGTTATCTTCCAGGATTGTCCTATTCTTATAGAGACAGAACCTTCCACCTTCCAACAGCCAAGACTCTAAAATTTCAAACAAACCAAGAGTAGACACACAGCCAGACCTCCTGTGTAAGATGAGAACCAGGACATTTAATGACAACTAAATGGTAGGAAACCAGGCCTCACTTCTCCGGCAGCTTTATCCCCTTCCAGTCCTCAACTCCTCACACTTAAGGCTGTGGAACAACCACCTGCTCCCAGGGCTCCTCCCCAACTCCACACTTTCCCTGGGCCTTCAGCCAGAACACCCTCAAGCTATGCCCTGGCGTGGATAACCTCTGCTCATCCTTTAAGACTCAGCTCAGGTCACATCTGCGCCTCCAGCCAGTACGTCTTCACCCCCAGGGTGCCTGACAAGCTGCGCCGAACTCGTTCCCACAGCACCTGTACCACCGTAGACCAGTGCCGTCCAACAGAGGCCACATACTTTTAGATTTTCTAGGACTACAGTTTTTGAAATTTTACTTTTTTTGTTTTTTTGGAGAGAGTGAGTGAGCAGGGGACAGGCAGAGAGGGAGGGAGACAGAGAATCCTAACCCTGACACAGGGCTCAAACTCCTGAACCATGAGATCACGACCTGAGCTCAAATTGCGAGTTGCTCACTTAACCAAAGGGACCCAGCAGCTCTGAATTATTATTATTATTTTTTTTGGTAAGGAAGAAGTTACAAAGTAGATGATATGATACAATACATAGAAAACCCTAAATATACCACTAAAAATTATGAAAAGATTTATGGGATCTGGCCACACAGAACCTGCTTGAGATTCTCTGTCTTTCCATCTCTCCCTCCCCTCTTACGCTTGTGAACATGTTTGGTCTTTCACTTGCTCACTCTCAAACATTTAGAGAAAAGAATTCTGTGCAGTTGCATGAGACAAAATAACACCTGGAAATCAGCTGCATTTCTTTTTTTTTTAAATTTTTGTTTAATGTTTATTTTTGAGATAGAGAAGGAGACACAGAATCTGAAGCAGGCTCCAGGCTCTGAATTGTTAGCACAGAGCCCCATGTGGGGCTTGAACCCATGAGCCATGAGATCATGACCTGAGCTGAAGTCACACACCTAACTGACTGAGCCACCCAGGTGCCTCGGTTGAATTTTATACACATAAGGAAATAGCAGGGAGTAAAATTAAGAAAACAATCCCATTTACAATCACACCACAAAGAATAAAATACCTAGGAATACATTTAACCAAGGAGGTGAAAGACCTGTCCTCTTAAGATTATAAAATGTTGATGGAAAAAACTGAAGATGACACAAATAGGTGGAAAGATATTCCGTGCTCTCGGATTGGGAGAACCAGTATTATTAAAATAGCCATAATACCCAAATCAATCTATAGGTTCAGTGCAATCCCTATCAAAATACCAATAGCATTTTTCACAGAGCTAGAATAAATAATACTAAGATTTGTCTGGAACCACAAAAGACCCAAAATAGCCTAAGCAATCTTGAGAAAGAAGAACAAAACTAGTGGTACCACATCTCAGACTTCAAGATATACTACAAAGTATAACCAAAACAGTGTGGCATTGGCACAAAAAAGGGGACACAATAGAGCATCAAGATATAAACCCACAGTTATGGCATCACTTAATCTACAAAAAAAGGAGGCAAGAATATACAAGGAGGGAAAAACAGTGTCTTCGATAAATGATGTTTGGAAAACTAGACTGCTTACTCCATACAAAAACAAATCTCAAAATGTATCAACGACCTAAATGGGAGACTTGAGACCATAAAACTCCTAGAAGAAAACATAGGCAATAATCTCTTTGACACTGGCCTTGGCAACATTTTTCTAGATCTGTCTCCTCAGGCAAGGAAAACAAAAATAAAAATAAACTATTGGGATTACATCAAAATAAAAAGGTTTTGCACAACAAGGGAAGCCATCCACAAAACAGAAAGGCAAACTACTGAATGAGAGGAGATATTTGCAAATGACATATCCAATAGGGATTAATATCCAAAATATATAAAGAATTGCTGCAACTCAACACCAAAACACCTCAAATAATATGATTAAAAAGTGAGAAGATCTTAAGAGACATGTTTCCATAGAAGACCTACATATGGCCAACAGACACATGAAAAGATGCTCATCACTTGTTATCAGAGAGATGCAAACCAAAAGCACAATGAGGTTGCCTTACGCCTGACAGAATGGCTAGAATCAAAACGGCAAGCCATAGCAAGTGACAATGTGGCGGACAAGAAACCCTTGTGCACTGTTGGTGGAAACATAAACTGGTGCAGCCACTGTGGAAAACAGTATGGAGGTTGCATGAAAAATTAAAAATAAAAACACGATACATCCATTAATTCCACAGCTGGGTGTGTACCCAAAGAAAAAGAAAACACTAATTTGTAAAGATAAGATTTATGCACCTCTATGTTTATTACAGCATTATTTATGATAGGTAAGATGTATACACAACCTAAGTGTCCTCTGATAAATTAGTGGATAAATAAGATATAGTATGTATGGATGTGTGTATAATGCACATATAAGTGAATATATATACATATAACATATGGTCCTAGATATAGTAACATATATGGTCCTAGAGAGCATTATGTTAAGTAAAATAAGTCAGAGAAAGACAAATACCATTTGATTTCAGTTATATATGGAGTCAACTAAAAAGGAATAGACAAACAGCAGAAAAAGACCTATCAATGGGTGAAGGGGAGTGGTAGGCACTGGCTTCCGGTTAACAGAATGAATATGTCACAGGGATAAAAGCTACAGCACAAGAAATGCAGTCGATGGTATTGGGACAGCATCGTATGGTGACGGAGGGTAGCCACCTCTGTGGGAGCGCAGCATAAGGCACAGACATATGGAATCACTGCTGTGCACCTGAGATCCCTGTCACACTGTGTGTCAACTGTACTTCAATAAAAAAATATAATCATGTATTTAACCCGGCATACCCCAAATGTTGTTTCAACAGGTGATCAACACTATACTAACAAGTATTACTTTTTAATGTTTATCTATTTTGAGAGAGACAGAAAGAGCAGGGGAGGGGCAGAGAGAGAGAGAGAGAGAGAGAGAGAGAGAGAGAGAGAGAGAGACAGACAGACAGACAGACAGAATCCCAAGCAGGCTCTGCACGGACAATGAGGGCTCTATCCCACGAACAGTGAAATCATGACCTGAGCTGAAATCAAGAGTCAGGCGCTTTACCAACTGAGCCACCCAGGCCCCTATACTAACAGTTATTAATTAGGGATTTTACATCCTCTTTTCAAACCCAGTCTTCAAAACCCAGTATGGAGTTTAAATGTAGAGCACATCTCAATTTAGTCTCGGTGGTGAGTGTATTGGGCAGCCCAGCCTTAAACTGGTATCATCTACGTACAGGTCGGCCTTCCCTACTAGAGGGTAAGCTACCCAAGGGCGAGGTCAGCATCTTACCTGTACTATCACCAGTGTCCTATCAGTGCCCGTGATGTACTGAGCACTCAGTAAACGTTTACTAAAGTGATCTGAAGGCATCTTGAGAGAAGGTAGAGTCAGCTGCTCAGATTAAGATACGTACTTGTAATAATTACAACAATAATAGCTAATATTTTCTCTTGGATCATGTTCTGTGTGATCTATCAATAAATCAATCAATGAAATAGGCTTCACACCCAGCGTGAAGCCCAAGGTGGGGTTGAATTCAGAACCCTGAGATCAAGATTGAGCTGATATCAAGA
This sequence comes from Helogale parvula, assembly GCA_004023845.1. Lineage (NCBI taxonomy): Eukaryota > Metazoa > Chordata > Mammalia > Carnivora > Herpestidae > Helogale > Helogale parvula. The sequence goes on from PJEM01009445.1 coordinate 60,417, forward strand.
GTTGATGCTCAACTGACTGAGCCACTCGGGCGCTCCTGTGCTCTTGAGAGGCATTATCTCATTTAGCCCTCACGACAAATCCATGTAACTGTGTTCTATTATTACTTCTACTTTATGGGTAAAGAAACTTGCCCCAACTCATACAGCTGCTCAGTGGAAAAATGAGGATTTCCGGAAATCGTTCTAGAAAAACAATGGAAACGGCCACTCCACACGCACACACGCACCCCACAATAAAGAAAAAGTTGAAAAGAATTGGTCTGGAGATGAGCTAAGCCTGCTCCAGAGTCTCCTTCACCAGCCCCCACCGTCATCCTCTCCAGGGATCAGTGACCTGCTGAATTTTGCCATTTTCAAAGGTTTTCATTTCAACCAGCCCTCCCTGTCTTAAAATTTAATATCTCTCCTGTCTGCCTTCTAAGCTGGCTGCATTCTGCCTGTCTTGTCAAACCGGCAGTGATTTCCACAAACGACTTCAGGGAGTAAAGTCACCTTTCCCAGTGGTCCTCTGTCACCATACGAGGCAGAGGGGTGTGCCCTGCCTCCTGGCAACCCCTCTCCCCAGAGGGCCCCCCAGTCCGGCTGCCCTGGCCTGCACACGAGGGAAGCAATCTCTGCTGATGTGCGTTTTTGTGTAGAGCAGCTAGGCTCAACTGTGCTGAAGAAAAGTGAGGCAGACTTCAGATTTCGGGGGTGGAGGGTGATGTGCGTACAAAAATCCCATTATCTCTGAACCGCAGGAATCAGAAGCACATCTGGCAGAGGAAATAAAGTCGGAGAGGTAAGGAAAGAATAGATTAGGAGAAGCCTTGAAAACAGGCAGCCGAGTTTGGACTTGGCGGAGAAGATCCCGGGAGAGTTTCTCGGCATGGGTGGGAGGTGATGAAAACTGGGATTAAGGAAGATGAAGTGCAGGCAGGATGGATTGCAGGGAGGGGCCGGGATCTGAGAGAGGCCGTCATCCAGGCCCAGGGAGGAGACGGAGACAGAGAGCCCAGGACCGATAGCAAGCCCGTGAAGGAAGGAATCCACATCCATTACCATCTGCCCATCCTGAGGTCACTTCACCACCAACTTACTACCCGGCTTTCTTTTCTGGTCTTTTCTCTTTTTTTAATGTCCTTACTATATTTGGGAAGGCAAAAATAAGCCTGTGAGGAGCTCAAGAGTTTCATTAAACCGATAATAAAATTCCATCTCTGCGGAGATCATGATTAACTGTACCTGTGCCCTGCTGAGCAAACGGGCGTCATCGTGAGCATGGTACAGCAGAAACGGAGCTCAGGAAAATGTACCTTCGTCACCAAATAAACGAACCTAATGAAAACAGAAGAGATTTTCAGAGCAGCCTCATGTGGATCAGGCCTCTAGGACAGAAGAGAAACGGGAGCCCCATCTGGAGAGTGCCCCGAGGCCACTGCCGTCCAGGACCCACCGCACCCTGTACATGTCACCTCCTAGAGTGACAGGAGGGCCAGCACCGCTTACCAGAGCCATATACCCCCCACCCGCCACATTCTTTAGCTCTGGTTCCAATGGTCCAGGGACTCCAAAGTTATTTTCATTCAAGTTTAGGTCTGAAAAGAGCCGTGGAGAGTATCTAAACCCATCATTTAAGAATGTTTTCAAACTGGGGCACCTGGGTGGCTGGTTGGTTGAACATCCGACATGATCTCACGGTTCGTGAGTTCAAGCCCCACATTGGGCTTACTGCCATCAACATAAAGCCCGCTTCAGATCCTCTGTCTCCCTTTCTCTGCCCCTCTCCCACTTGTGCTCCCTCCAAAGGAAACATTTCAAAAAACGTATTTTCAAGCTGCACACCTTTTTTCCCCTGCTCTGACCCCCATTCCCAGCTGACACACGTGTGGCAGGCCCTCAAGTCTCCCCAGGACCCTGGGGCTGAAGAGAAAGCAGTTGGCAACTACAGCAAAGTCCAGTATTTTGGTTTTGTTATGACCGATGAAAAATTAAAGCTCAGGAAATGAAAACAGGAATTCCATTTCCAGACATAGGACATATAGAATAACCCGAAAAGCCTCCTTCTAGAATGCCAGAAAGCCTCCTTCTTTAGCTAGGATGCTAGCTATATGCAAATACTCATCTTAGTGCATAAAAAAAGTCTCAAAGACAAATGGGTCTAACCTATGACCCAGAAATTCCACGTGTAGGTACAGATCCCAGAATAGTGTGGATCCAATTCTTAGTGGAGACGGGTCAGAGGATCGCTTTAGTAAATTGCAACCAGTATATATTTTTTAGAGCAGCCTAAAGTGGATTATAAATGAATAGAAAATAAGAGTATTATTTTGAGGAACTTTTATTCCACATATATGCATAGACACAAACATAGTGTATATATATGCGAGGTTTCCATGCAAAGTATATCTATCCTTAACTGTGGGTGTAGACAAAACATTCTGAAAAAGTGTTATCTTAGAGAAACTTTCATATGTGGGCATAGGACATGGGTAAGAATCCTAACTGAAGCATTGTTTATAATAGTGCAAAATTCGAAGCAATCTAATTGCTCAACAAGAGAATGGTCGTCTGTTCATGAAACATTGTAACACAGAGTAGTTAAAATGAACAGATCAGAGCTATGTTGCTGAAATCTAATGCTAAATTAAACAAAAAGAACAAGTTGCAGAATATATACAGTGTGCTTCCTTTTATTTAAAGTTTTCAAACATGCAGAATGCAGGCAGTGCCTACTGCTGAGAGATACAGGTGTCGACGGAAGTATGCAAGTATGCAGATTTAAGGCGGTGTTTATCTTGGGGACTGGAGGAAGGCAAAGGGAATCAAGGAGGAATCCGCAAAATACTCAACTAGGTCTGAAGTGAGCTGGTCAAAATGTTAGGATAGCCCAGAACTCAATGGTGGCACAGAGTTTCACTACTGTGTTCGCCCTATTCTTCCCTTGATTAAAAAACAAACAAACAAACAAACAAAAAAAACAGGGGCGCCTGAGTGGCTCAGTTGGTTAAGCACCTGACTTCAGCTCAGATCATGATCTCACAGTTCGTGGGTTCGAACCCCACATCAGGCTCTGTGCTGACAGCTCAGAGCCTGGAGCCTGCTTCTGATTCTGTGTTTCCCTCTCTCTCTCTCTCTCTCTCTCTCTCTGCCCGTCCACCACTCATAATCTGTCTCTGTCTCAGAAACAAAATAAAAAAAAAACATTAAAAAAATGTATTCGTAGGGGTGTCTGGGTGATTCATACAATTAAGCATCCCACTTTTGGTTTCAGCTCAGGTTATGATCTCATAGTTCGTGGGTTCGAACCCCACATCAGGCTCTGTGCTGACAGCTCAGAGCCTGGAGCCTGCTTCTGATTCTGTGTTTCCCTCTCTCTCTCTCTGCCCGTCCACCACTCATAATCTGTCTCTGTCTCAGAAACAAAATAAAAAAAAACATTAAAAAATGTATTCGTAGGGGTGTCTGGGTGATTCATACAATTAAGCATCCCACTTTTGGTTTCAGCTCAGGTTATGATCTCATAGTTCGTGGGTTTGAGCCCCGTGCATCGGGCTCTGCACTGACAGCACGGAGCCTGTTTCCCTCTCTCTGCTGCTCTCCTCCTGCTCACTCTCCCTCAAAATGAATAAACAAACATGAAAAAAATGTATTTGTCAGTCACATGTACTCACCGAGTCCAGATGGCTGTTGGGGGGTAGGGTCACCTGGAAGAAACCCAGGGCCAGATCTTGGTTCCCAATGCACTTGTCTTTCCACACGGCTCCCAGTTCATGATCTGTCTGCACATGAAGGATATGCATCATTTTGGTCCTCACCCTCATACTTAATTTTTACCTGAGAGATACTGCTCCCCACAGCCCACCAAGGCCACATCTGCTCCGGCCAGAAATAGCACACGGCGCGCTCACTATGTGAGGCTGAGCGGCTGATTCACAGTTTGTGTCTTGGCTCTGTTTTCCAGCCTCGCTCGTGCATTGGGGGAAAAAAAGTGCTGAGCCACTGAAAGGTCAGTAGAGAGATGATCTAAACAAAAAAGTATAAGCAAGAGAGAGAGAGAGAGAGAAAAGGGGGAGGGAGAATCCGTTCTGTGTGAGGAAATACACAGATTCTCAGGTAGCGATCAAATTACAGTCAGATTATTACTGAGAAACCTTAAGCAAACAGGGTGTATTTCATATGACAGGACTAACTTGAAACAGTACCCTTTTTACAGCCTTCAAACACGAATCCACAATCCAACAGGAGCGGCTTCGTTAACTTTTTTCCTAGTCTACAAAAACCAGACCAAGGGTACCTTGCCAAGGACTGGAGGGTCGTACGCAGGGATTGATCACACTTGGGAAAAGTTCAGGCACTGGTGTTTATCACTGGACCTTTCCCAGTCTTCAAGTTACATAAGAGGCTCCGACTTCTCTTTATCCTGTAAGCATAACTTCCAGGCGAGCCTTAGCTTTTCCGGTGGGCGAGCCAGAACCGCCTGCTGTTGCAGGGGTGACAGTGACAGAAAAAGAAAATACCCTTGTAGAAGAGGACCTGGAGCAGATCACTCTCCAGAGTCAAGCTGGGAACGGCACATGACTATTTTGTAGATACTTCTCACCCCCGTCATCAGGAACTCTTTTTAGATGGCTAGAAAAAATGTGGAATTCTGTGGCAGAGTTCCTTCTGCTGTGTGGTGAGCGAACGGGGCGACACTGGATGTTTACTGAGCGCTTTCCTTTTTTCAGTGCTTTACCTCTTTTACCAACTTCCCAGGAAGGCACTCCTGCTAGCCCCATTTTACAGCTAAGAAAATTGAGGCAGGGGAAGGTTGAGTGACAGATGGCTCTGGTCACCTGGAGTCAGTGCTGCAGTAAAGATTTGGACTGAGCCCATGGGTCCTAATTAATGGACTGGGCTTTTACATGCCCCACTGCGTCCGGGAGGTGGCATTTAACCAAGTGGAGGCAGCTTTTGAGATGACAGCAGTGAGTTATGTTAGGATCCATGGGGCCCTGCCTCAGCTCCGGGGGCTGAAAGGGGAGGTAGTTCCCTAAAAATCAGAGCCCTCTCCCTAGAACACCTGCTGTGCACCCACTCGGCCTGAGTTACAGCTAACTTCTGCTCTGGCCCCCCACTCCCCTAAGGACAAAAGTGGAGATGAACTTGGAATGCCATTAAATAAAAACCAGAAGGCCCAGGCTGGAGTTGAGTTTTGCCACCTACTACTAAACGGATTCATCCCACTCACTTTCCTGGGCTGTGAGATGAGAAAATGCCCACCACATAGGAAGGGATGTCACACCAGACGGAGGCACGGGGAGCTTTATACACATCGTTAATACGTGCAGTTTTATTCTTTGTTCTCTAAGGTCAAGGCAGCACGTTACAACAAGATGCTGTCAACATCTAAGAAAGATCCATGTGGGTCCCAAAGCGCCTTCCTGCATACTATGACTATTAACCTTGGTCAGACCATTCCCCCTTTCTCCCCATCTATAAAAGGATGTGTATTAATCACCAAAGTGTCTTCCAATTTTGATATTTTGGGATTGGTCCCAGATCTAGGAGAAGTGGACCAGGTTTCAACATGGTAGTCTGGGCACTTCCTGGCCCACTTGCCCTGGGGTCCGACTCCTGACCAGGACCCTGGAGGAAACCTAATAGCCCAGGGAAATCATGACAGTGGTTCTAACTGCCTCCAAGTTCAAGTGTTAGAGAAAAGAGAACTGGATTCTCTACTAGGTGAACATCTCGTTCCTCGGGCAACCAGCCAGAAGCTGGGGTGGGGGCATCTGCCCTTTGGTTCTGGAAACTGACAGATACACCAGGAACTGCAGTGCAGGAAGACCTGTGGGGAAGCTTCTAATCCTGTGACCTCAGGGGATGGCTTCACTGATAAGCATCCCTTGTAAATGTCAGATCTGGGGCGCCTAGGTGGCTCAGTCGGTTAAGCATCTGACTTCGGCTCAGGTCATGATCTGTGGTTCCTGAGGTCGAGCCCTGTGTCGGGCTCTGTGCTGACAGCTCAGAGCCTGGAGTCTGCTTCAGAGTCTGGGTCTCCCTCTCGCTCTGCCCCTCCCCCATTCATGCTCGGTCTCTCTCAAAAACAAACATTTAAAAAAAAAAAAGGACAATGAAGTCAGGTCTGACTAGCTGTGGCAGGCTGGGACTCACATCTGGTCGGGGTGAGGAGGAGGCACCAGGCTTCCTACTTCTCTGCATTGGCCTTTCCATCCAGTATGGTGACCGTAACTGGAGCAGCTGTGAGTTCTCTGAACACTAGGTCAGTCCTTCCAGAATGGGGTTGACCCCTTTCCAAAGGAAGTCAAGCCCCAGGGGAGGCCCAGTGCTGTGGCTGAGCATGACGGGTCCGTTCGTGAAGAGAAAGGACAGCAGTCACTCTGATCACAGTCTATTACACAGGCCCTCCCGGCCGTCCCGTCTGCTGGCCTCTCATAGCCTGAATCAGAGGCAATGGGGAAGGTCACCTGTGCCACCGGAAACCCTGTCGGCAGCCTCGAGATACATTGCAAGCCAGAGAGCCCAGCGGTGTGACAGGTTGGCATGAGATGAACACGGGGGGCCCAGGGGACACCTGTTAAGGATGCATTCTGTGTCTCCGGCGGGGCCCCTGCCCAGGGCTCTGCACCCCCCTCCCTCCTGGAGCCTGGGTCTCTTCTCACACAGCTGGCTCCTTTCTGTGACTCAACTTTCACTTCAAATATCGCCGTCTCAGGCTTGCCCCGTGCACGCCTCCCAACAGTTCCCATCGCCACACTCCTTTCCCATTTCATACAGCACCTCACGTTCTCCCAAAGGACACCCTCAGTTTATTATTCTTGTTTAGTGCCTATTTTCCACTTAGAATGTCAGCTTAATGAGAGTCAGTCCCCTCTCTGTCTTCTCCAGTCTATCCCCAGCACCTGGAAAAGCATCTAGCAGATAGCAAGGGATCAATAAAATCAGTACAATTAGTTAATTAACGAGTTGATTAATTCTGTCTAGGACAGGTGAGCACTGGCTCTGCAGCCGTGGTGAGATCTCAAGCCTCCGGGGCAGCCTCCATAGACAGTTCTGACGATCTTTTCCTTAAAGATCTGAGACTCCCGCTCTGATCGTGGGGACTTGGCTCCCGCCGTCTGTATTTATACTACTTAACTTTCACCTAGAAGTGATTTTGGTTGCAAGTATATTAGGTAGAAAAATGCGTTGCATACAACGAATAAGCACGAATCCGGAGGAGTTCGGTCCAGGGTCCGGTCAGTGTGGCAGCTTCATCAGAGGACCTTGCTCTTTCTCCTCTGCACCCTCTGTTCCTAGCGCACAACTTTCATCTGGTGCTTGTCACTTCATGGTCACCACATGGCTGCTGCATCTCCAAGCATCGTGTCTGAATGCTAGAGAAGGAGCAAAGTGAAGGAAGAAAGAGCCATGCCGCAAGATTCTGTCGTTCCTCATGACTGAGAAGACCACAGCTTCTCCAGCATCCACAATCCAGCCTCTTTCTAATCACATATTCCATTAGTCTTGGATCCTATGGCCACCACTAGACCAGTTACTGACAAAGGGAAATTACATTACTGTGGCTGGTTTAGACTCTCACCATTCATCCCCTGGGGCTGGAGAGAGGACCAATTTTTCTCGATATCAAGGCACTGCCACTCTCTCCCAAACAGGTAGATGTGTCCTATCTAAATGGACCAGAGTCGACCTGTACCCAAAAGAGAGCTGATACTCGCAGAAACAGAGTTAAAAGCAGATCCCTTGAACTGTCATGCTTCTGAACTTTCTTAATATGTAGCTGTTCAAATTGTTTTAATTCCACTGTTCGCTCAAACACCTACCCAAAATATTTTCTTTTTTCCTTAAGCTAGCTCAAGGTCATTTTTGAGGGTCTCTGTTATAGGACCATCTAACTACGAGCATTGTACCCAGCCATTCAGGCTGGGGTGCATGGCTGCTGTAGGGCATCTGACAATCCATTCACATCTCCCTCAGCCATGATGCAGCCCTTTTTACCCAACACTCTGCTCCTCCCGAGGTGACCCAAACACTTAGACATTATGTCATCAGCCTGACAACCCTCTCCTCCTCCTCCTCTTCACCTTCACCTTCAGACAGCTCTGCTGAGGTCCCAAGTGTCCAGAGAGGTCTGCTGGGTATGGAAGGTCCGCCTTATGGTCACACCCACCCTGACCAGCAGAGGGACATAACTGTGAGATGTCACATCACAGATCTAATAATAAAGGCCAAAAACACTTCATGCTTTCTGATTGTCATCCTGATACTTTTTTCTTTTGTCAGCCATCTGATTACCCAGGCCACACACACACGACAGTCACAATCCTCACCCTTACAATCAAGAAAGAACCAAATGAATGAAAAGCCTGTGTTTCATCCCTGCCAAAAGCCACAAGGAATCTTTTGTGGGCGAGTATAAGGACTGTCACATGAGTATCTATAGGGATATCTCTGCAGAGCTCTTGCTCGATCATCTACAAACTTGCCCAGTACATACATGGTGCTTCAATAGAGCTCTTCAACTTAGGTAAATCTTAGACCGTATTTGTCAAAACTGCATTGCATACAACTTATAGGTTTTACATGAACAAATGGTCCCCTGATCAGATGACTCTGCAAACAGCTGATTAAACAAAGTTAAATGGCTTCTTCATCTCAAGGAATTTCTAAAGCCTTCGTTATTCCAATATGCATGATGAGTGTGACTCTTGGTTTCAGCTTAAGTCATGATCTCATGGTTTGTGGGTTCAAGTCCCATACTGGGCTCTGTGCTGGCAGTGTGGAGCCCCTTGCGATTCTCTTTCTCACTCTCTCTGCCCCTGCTCTGCACTCTCTCTCAAAATTAAATAAGTGAATATTTTAAAAAATTCCAATATGCATGATAAATAGCTAAGAGAGGAATGTACAATGTGACATCTTCCAAATTTGTTTAAACACAAAAATTTTTTCCTTGGCTTATTTTGAAAGGCTGGAGATGCTTTGGGAAACACTGAGAATCACAGGAATATAGACGGCAAGTCCTAGAAACGACTACCTCTTTTCAGTGACAAGAGGCATCTTCTGTGACTTGGTTAAGTAAGCCTTGTCCAGACTTAAGTGTACCCTGGTGTACGTACTAGATAGTTAGGATGGCTCCTTAGTCCACTGGGTCCGAGTCGACATCACCAATGCTTCCCTGGGTGAAAAGCATCTTGGTCTAGAAGAGAGTACCTTGGAGCTGATGATGTTTTTCTCAGTTTCAAAATGAAGATGGTGTACCACATCATGAGAGGGAGAATGTGGTCATCATGCAAGAGCCAGCATCCTGTCATTTGTCTTCTGTTCCAACCTTTAACGAAAGCAATCTTCATTAACCCAAGGGGGAGCAAGCCACACTGACCTTGGGGACATGGAACACAAGCTAAAAACTTTTAAGTTTTTATTATTATTTTTTAATTTGTCTTGTTTAGATCTGTCTTCTCTAAAACACCACTTGGCAGGGCTCCCTCATAACCTTTAGATGCTTTTAGCATCTCAACATGGACAGAAGGATTTTAGGAGAATTAAATGCAGGATTGGCCACGGTTCGACCAAAGCTTCATCGTGGGACACGCAGAAGGAAAGTTTGCTTCCCTGGAAGCAAGAGATCCACATCAAAGAGGAAAATCACTGACAAACACATTTATCCTCACTGTGACAGCATCAGCTGCAGTTTATGGAGTAAGTCTGGGAGAACTTCACCTCTTGCTCCAAAGGTTCAACACCATCAGCCACAGAATACTAAGAAACTCACTGCTTATCCCCGAGATGATTCTTTTTGGGCTGTGTTAGTCCGAATCCTCACTCCTCTGAACTTACCTTGACCTGATAGTCTCCTAAATGGGATCACTTGAAATTTCTGAGAAAATTGGAGGTTCTGACCACACCCTTGGATCTCACCCCTGTGCAAAAAGGAAGCGTCTCCTCCATGGGGATGAGGATATGAATACAAAAAGGCACATGGTGCAAGAGGGGAAAAAGTGGACAAGGGCCTCGAAAGACTGAGGTTCTAGTTACTATTTATAAAGGCAGCTCATGTTACGGGTTGAATCGACTACCCCCCGCCCCCATTCACATGCTGGAGTCCCAAAGACCAGCACGTTGGAATGTGACTTTATTTTGGAAATAGGGTCATTATGGAGGTAATCACGTTAAAATGAGGTCATGAGGATGGGCCCTACTCCAGGCTGACTGGTGTACTTGTAAAAAGAGAAGATTTGGACAGACACTCCTTTCCTTCTAGATGCCCCATGATGAGACTTTGGTAGAACCATTGCCAAGCCTGCATTTAATTCTCCTCAAATCATTCTGTCACAATGATGTGACTAAACATGAGGAGAAGACAGCCATTGACAAGACCAAGGACCCAATCCTACCCACAACTTGATGTTGGACTTCTGGCTACCAGAAGTAGGAGACAATAAATTTCTGTTGTTCATGTCACTCAGGGTGTGGTCCTCTGTCACAGCAGCCCCGATATAAGAACATAAGCTCTGTTCCCAGGGAAGTCTCTGATCTCATGTCTCTGGGTCTCAGTTTCCTCTCCTACAGCATTAGGGGGCAAATGAGCTTGGAAATTGCTTTTATCTCTAAAGGTTAATGATCAAGGATGAAGGTGCCTCTTACCAATTCCCCTGAGATGTAATCATATATTGTCTTTGGAGAAAAGCTTTCCCTCTTATCTACAGATCAATATATACGTGTTGAAATGAACTGAGGGTTGAAGGGGGAGGGGGAGGAAAAAAGAGGTGGAGGTGATGGAGGAGAGCACTTGTGGGGAAGAGCACTGGGTGTTGTATGGAAACCAATTTGACAATAAACTATTTAAAAAAAGTAAATTAGGTCTAGAGAAACTAATAAAAAAATACAAGTATAGTTAAAATATAACTCATGTTTTGACCTATCTGACATTTACTCACTATTTGAGACTCAGAGTGAATGCTAAATAATTGGGTTGAATCGTTAGAAAATGGTGATATTCAAACATTCTGACCTTCAGAAACCACACTTCTTGTGACTCAAACTAGTAATACAGTATAAAGAGAATAATTTCTAGTTTTAATGGGTACTATTTTCTTATTTTTATTTTTTGCTCATTATTTTATTTTCTTTTAAG
>PJEM01009446.1:0-71505 GCA_004023845.1 Helogale parvula
GTTTCCTTGGTCCCAGTGTCAAGCCTTTGGGTGCTTTGTCTCAGAGCCAGGCGCTCCCTCCCCTAAAGTCTCAGGTCCCAGCTCGCACTAACTCACTCAGTTAACCATGAGACTGCTGTCGATAAGGGGTTTGTCCGCACACCTCCATTCTTGGAGATCAGAGAGCTGTGGCTTTTTAATTCCTTTCAGTTTGATAATTTGGGATGAATGGAGGTAATGGGGCTTCTTACTTCTCCGCCGTATTGCTGTTCCTCTCCTTTAGTAATTTTAAAATGTTGCATTGTTCAATACCCTGTGTGATTTCAGGCAAAATGCCTGCTGCCTCTGTACCTAGAGTGGTTTTTTTTTTCCTTTCTCTAACTGCTTTGGTGATTTTTCTTTTCATTTTTGATTTTCAGCAGTTTTATTATGAGCTGCCTTTCTGTGATTTTTTTTGTTTTCCTTGTCTTGTGTTGGTTGAAGTTCTTGGATTCATCAGTTTATACTTTTCACTGACTTTTGGTATCTTTTGGACTTTATTTCTATGGCACCTACCCCTCTTTCTGGGACTTTAGTTTCCTGTGTATTCGACTATTTTGTATTACACAAAAGGTTCTTTGAGGCTCTGTTCAGTTTTTCCTAAATCTTTTATGTACTTTCAGGACTTTAATTTAGTAAGTTTTTATTGTTACATCTTCAGATTTACAACAGTATTTATCATTGTGTATATCATATTCTTCTTTTGAAGCTGCATCATGGATCTTTTCTATTCTCCATGTCTCTCATTGAGGAAGTTTGTGTTTTTCTTAATGTCCTTGAGCATATTTGTCATATTTAATTTTTCTGCCGCCTCTGGGTTATACTTTTCATTATCTTTGCATTCCTAGTAATTTTTCTTTGAATACCAGACATGTGACATTTTAGAGGACTAGATTTAGTTTTATTACTTTAAAGAATAAGGATTCTTTATTACTTTAAAGAATAAAGGATTTTATTGTATAGATAAGTAACTTGTAAAATAACTGAATCCTTTAGAGGCTTGCCCCTACCCTTAGTTCCGATGGATGCAAAGCAGCCTTTATTCTGAGACTTACTTAGTTTCATACTAAAGCATTATTACTCTTTAGATTCCAATGCTCTGGTATTAGAAAGTCTTTCTGTACTCTGTCTGATGAGAGCACAGACTATTCCCAGCCCTGTGTGAGCTTTTGAAATTGTTTACTCCACTGCTTTGGGTAGTTCTTTCCAATACCGAGGATAATTTACTTTCATGTGCTCAGATCAGTGCTCTAGCCAAGACCTGGGAATTTCTCTGTAAATCTCTAGAGCTATCCTCTTTGTGTAGCTTTCCCTCTGCTGGACAGTTCTAGCCACCTCAGCCATACCAAACTCAGCATGGCTTTTAAGTTCTGCTTTGGTACCCTCTTTCACTGTTGAATCTTAGCTACTTCTTCCAAGCAGTAATCTGGGATTACCTACTTCATTTGTTCCTTTCTCTTTGGAATCAATTCAAAGCAGCCTGTTGTATAACATCTGAACACTTTTGTTTTATATGTATTGTTCTGTTTTATAGTTCTTATGACAGGGGAGCAGTTTTTGTAACAGTTAATTTTTCATAGGCATAAGGAGAACTAAATTGATAACAGATTACTGATCCCTTTTGTTAAGAAATTTCTTTCTAGTTGTCTCATATCTCAAGACTTAATGTTTACTGAGCTAGGAAAGTGATAAGGAAGGAATTCGAAGCCTTTGAGTACAATTGAACTCTTTAGATATGTATTTGGAGATTCTGAAAGGAATTGTTTGCTTCCCAGCTAATCTCCATGCTCTCCCCAACCCCTACTTGTTGAACTTTAAATCGTATTGTTTGAACTGGTTTTTCTGCAGTGACAGACTGCAGCTGCTTCTTGGAAATGTACTGGGATGGCTGAACTGCTTTTGAATCATCTGCCTTTCTCTTTTAAGAGGTAGTCACTCTAAGTAAATTCGGCATATATTTTGTTACTAATGTCTGGTGTGTTTTGAAATAGATCACTTTTAATTTCCAGTACATTTTTAAAAATAACAGTGGAGCTTTCTTAGAATAAGTGCTTCAAATAATTTTTGTGATGTCTGTGTTATGACACCTTTTCAACATATCCTGCAATGTCTATAGACATTTTATTTGGGTTATCATGTTCAGTGTACCTAGAACTATATTGTGTTTATATACATACATACATATCCAGATACTCTGATGACATATATCATCAAAAAATTTTAATAAGTGAAGATTTTGGTCAAAACTCTGAAGAAATTAAAACCCTGATTAACTTGTCTCTAAAGGACCTCTTGTCTGACTGGATATTTGGTATCTTTCACTGTTTAATTAACTCTAAGGAATCAATTTGTCAGATGTATCTGTAATTGCTTTATAAGCAATTAAAAACCCTTGAAGTTTTCTTTGCTTCATTTAATTAATTTATTTAGCTTTTTAAAAATATGTTTGTTATGCCCAGATTTTAATATCGCCCCCAAAAACCAGAGACCACCAGGGAGGCCGAAGCACGCATGCAAAAGCAAAGGGCTTTATTACTACGGGCTTATAAGCACAGGCTCGCAGACCCCACCACCGCAGTGGGTACACGTGGAGCGAGCCCCGAACATGGCGGGGCAGGGCCTTTTATGAGTTTGGGAAGGGGGAGTTACAGGAGATTGTGACACAGGTACAGGGGTCCAATCAATATAGCATCACATCATTGACAGTAGCTTTAACCAATTACAGAGTGGACCCAGAACCCTCAGGTAGGGCTAGTCTTAACCTCCATCTTTAGGCCCGCCCTCAGAAATGTTAATGGTGTCAGCTGGCCTTCAAGGTCAAAGGGGAAACCGGAATCAGATCTGCATCCTTACATGTTCAAGTCAGAAATTCTACCTGGAGGAGACAAATGATGATTGAAAGCAAAAGTTGTATCTCTCATAGGAGTATATGTATTTATCAGACTCATTAAATCTGACAATAAGGTAAAGTATTGACAAGTCAAATTTGGAAAACAAACCATCTTCTGAATTTTGTCAGGTAAAGTAAAATATAAAATTCAGTGTAACCTCTTAGTTTTATTAGTCTGATGTAGGAAATTTGTGGAAATCAAGAAAGGTATTCAAAGGTAAATCAAGAAAGGTAAACAAGGTCTTCAAATTTAAATGTTCTAAAATGAGGATAATAAGAGTGATAATCAAGTGATAAAGTGATAAAAGTGCTAATCACTATTAAAGCTTTATTCTAAGTACTTCCTGCATTAATTCATTTAATCTTCACTCTAGGAAGTAGATATTAGTATCCACATTTTATTAAGAAGGAAATGGATATTAAACATCTTAACTCTGTAGTAGAGAATAGCAGGACATCTGAGAGGACTAAAATCTGATTATAGCAAACTAATTGCAGCATATTGTTTAAATCAGTGCCCAAGAGAAAATATGCTTATTAAATATTTAAGTTGTGCATTTTTTTTGTGTAGTCAGGGGTAGTCTGTCACTATGTCACATGTATTTAGATGACTAGAGGCCTCAAACTATAGCCAATAGGAGTTGAGCATTTCTTTTCCTTGGCTAACACAGCCCTTTTATATAAACTGAATTGCATTAATTTACTTAGGCATTTTCTTGTTGACCATAGTTTCTACAATTCCCTGTACCAGACCTCCTCTGACAATAATTGCTACTTTTTTGAGATTGTAACCCCTTTACCTGCCCCCCCATTTAGACTGATGTAGCACACAGGAGATGGGAACAAGCAGGTGAATAAGATCATAGATAGTGCTGTCTTTGTATTTTAGTGGTATCAGTGTTGCAAAAAATGAAGTGGTTGTCTAGTTTTTATTACCATAGCCTACATAAGCTGAGGTACAAGTAATGATTTTTTTTCTCTGCACGAATTAAGCACTCAAGTAACTAAGATTATATATTTAGAAAGATTTATATTAAACATAGCTTCTTTCTCTAAGGAGCTTACATTTCGGTGTAATATGTAGAGAATATTTATAGTCTAGCATCCACAGTATAAATTTTTACATACATACATTGTTAGCTGAGGTACTACACACCTAATGTTCAAAACTGAATGGAAGATGTGCTGTTCAGACCATGCTTACATATTTTCTCAGATAACAAGACATTGATAGGACAGTGGAATAGAAGAGAGCCTAGAAGCAGCGGTGTCCATTGTTTAAAATAACTTGATAGGTGTCATAAAAAGTATTTCAGTAATTTAAGGACATTAGAAATACTTCAGTAAATGGTGCTGAGTAGGGGGATATGTGGATATGTGACGTATAGGAGGGTATGGTGTGTCAGTGAGTATGTGATATGTGTGTATGTGGCATGTGGTGGAGTGTTTGTGTGTTTCCACATCAGTCCAACCAGAAAGATCAGTTTCAGGTAAATTAAAAGTAAAAATTTGAGAGACAAAATGTTTGTGTGTTTCCACATCAGTCCAACCAGAAAAATCAGTTTCAGGTAAATTAAAAGTAAAAATTTGAGAGACAAAATCTTAATGTTTTAGAAGAAGCTGTGGAATAGTATCTTTATGATCTTTAGGTAGGGAAAGATTTCTTAAGATTTCGAAAAGCAAAAACAGTGAATGAATATATTGATAGATATGATTATGCTAAAAGTAAAGACTTAAAAATTTTTTAATGTTTATTTTTGTGAGAGAGAAAGAGAGACAGAGCATGAGCTGGAGAGGGGCAGAGAGAAAGGAGACACAGAATCTGAAGCAGGCTCCAGGCTCCAAGCTGTCAGCACAGAGCCTGACACTGGGCTCGAATTTACAAACCAACCATGAGATCATGACCTGAGCCTATGTCAGATGCTTAACCTACTGAGCCACCCAGGTGCTCCCAAAAGTAAAGACTTCTTTATATTGAAATACTCTTTTGAAAGTTAAAGACAGTCCACATATTGGGAGAAGATACTTGTAGCACATTACAAGGATTAGTATCCATAATATAAATATAAAGAAATCTTAAATTAATTAGAAAAGACAGCCTAGTAGAACAATGAGCAACAACTTGAACCAACCACCACAGAAAAAGAAGTTGAGATGATTAGTAAATATATGAAGAGATACCCAACCTCAACAATAATCAAGGATATTCTAATTAAACACATGATGAGATAATATTTCACATACATCACATTGACAGGAATTTGAAAAAATGAAACCAAATGTTGGCAAGCATTTAGAGCAGTGAGCACTCCTACCCTGTGCGTGGTGTCACCACTTTGGAAGACAGTTAGCAATCATCAATAAAGTGGAAAATACTTCAACCTATATCTCAGTTCATCTAAATCCTGTAGAAACTCTTGCAGTTTTATGAGGGTGAAATTTCATAGCAACATTATAGTAGCTGAAAATAAAACAATATAAATGGCCTTTAACAAGGAATTGGATGTGTTTCATAGATCACGTAATAGAAAACTATGTAACAGTGAAACACAAGGAACTGGAGTTCTATGTATCCACATGGATGACTCACAACCATGATGTCGAATAAAAAAAAGCAATATGCAGAATAATGCACACATATAAAAATATTATAAAGCATGCAAAACAGTACTATCTTTAGTAGGAATACATTCACATGTAGAAATAATTAAAGGGGTACCTTGGTGGCTCAGTCGGTTAAGCATCCGACTTCAGCTCAGGTCATAATCTCGCCGTTTGTGAATTTGAGCCCCACATCATGCTCTGTGCTGACAGCTCAAAGCTTGGAGTCTGCATCAGATTCTGTGTTACCCATTCTCTCTGCCCCTCCCCTGCTCATGCTCTCTCTCTGCCTCTCAATAATAAATAAATGTTAAAAAATTTTTTTAATTTAAAAAAAAAGAAATAAATATGGAATAGTGTTTACCTCTGGCAAAGAGGAGAACACATGGAATCAGCGATGAATATCCAGAAATTCAACTATATTGATATAATTTTTAAATTAGTTGATAGTGGCATTTTTTTGCTTTATTGTTCTTGATAAACTCGAGATGCATTAATGTTTTATAATTTTTAAAAACTTGGGGCACCTGGGTGTCTCTCTCTCTCTCTCTCAAAATAAATAAGCTTAAAAACTTGATGGAACACTCGACTGTATGGGAAATTTAGAAATAGTTGGTATTTTA
The DNA here is from genome assembly GCA_004023845.1 of Helogale parvula. Taxonomy (NCBI): domain Eukaryota; kingdom Metazoa; phylum Chordata; class Mammalia; order Carnivora; family Herpestidae; genus Helogale; species Helogale parvula. Next base: position 6,133 of record PJEM01009446.1, read on the forward strand.
CTTGAAATTTGTGTGAGAAAAAAACCCAAAAACCCAAAAGCAAAAATTTGTAATTACCATCACTACAATATAACATTTTTAAATTCACCATAATAATAGAATTTTGATTGCTTTTTACATTTAGAAATGTGAAAGATTTAATTATGGTTACACCTAGAATGTAAATATCATACACCTGGACTCTGTAAGATGATGGATGAAAGAAGATGCGAGGTAAAAGTGGAGAGGAGAGCCAAAGGAAGCCAGGGAAAACCATTATGTTGCTCTTACAGAAACCAAATCAAAAGAGATTACCTATACTGAGGAACCAGAAAATAATTGAAGCATGTGCTTTAAAACTACTGACGTAAGCAAGAGAGATGCAAATAAAAGCCATACAGATATACTGAGAAGATGGAATGGAGTGGTTAATTTTGCTAAATCCTACCTCCCAGAAAAAAAGAAATCAGTGGAGAGTTTAACAGTTTATTATGACAGCACATTGTTTAGGGATACAATGGAAATTTACCCAGAGAAATAGCTCAAATGTTAAAAAGTGCTTTCTTTTGATAATGGAATGGGAGGACTTCTGAAGACATGAACCTAGGTAGCTAATAATTGCGTGGCCATACTTTAATAATTATGAACTACTTTATTATTATTATTTTTTAAATGCAATCTTTTTTTTTTAATGTTTTATTTATTTTTGATACAGAGAGAGACAGAGCATGAGAGGGGGAGGGGCAGAGAGAGAGGGAGACAGAATCTGAAGCAGGCTCCAGGCTCTAAGCTAGCTGTCAGCACAGAGCCTGACGCGGGGCTCGAACCCACGAACGTGAGATCTGACCTGAGCCAAAGTCGGAGCCTTAACGGACTGAGCCACCCAGGCGCCCCATAATAATTATGAAATACTTTAATCACGTTGCATTTCCAGCATAGATTCTTCAGTGACTTTACCCACCTGAGATTTGTTTCTAATTTGAAATATTGAAGTGTGGATTGCTTTGTAAGGAAATGAGAACCACATTGGGTTCATATTTTTAATCTCATTTAAATACTTTGTTTTAAGAAGTCTTTGGTAGCATCTTGAGAAGGTTACGGAGGTTCACTTACTTCACAAGGGTTTACACAGTAAACCCTATCAGCAAAAGTTTTGAGAATTTAGTCTTACATATCAAATTTGAGAGAGTAGATGTTATTCTGAGTCACACATTCTGAAAATAGAGTTTAAAATGGCAGTACAGGCAGAATTCTTTGCTATTGTGTAACAGTGACACTATAATTAAAAGATAATAAAATTGAAATGGTTTTCTTATTTCCAGAAGACAGTTGTTTAGATAAAGACTCTTTAAGTGGAGGCAAAGCAATTATTTTTAAAATATTCTAAGGTCTCCTCCTCTTTTCTACTTTGCTGTGCTGTGGGAGCTGGGTGCATAATGAAGCCTCTGAGCTTTTGATACAGGTCAAACAAAGAGCAGCGCCTGGAGGAGAGCCGTTTGAGTTCTCAGTATTAGTTTCCCATGTGAGAGTCTGGTGTTGGTGACATTTTATGTTTCTGATGGAGAATGCTTCTTCATAATTCTACATTTAGACTAAAAGAATTTTATATTTTAAGTTCTATGTTGATGACTAATGCCTTTAATTTAAAATCCACCTTTTCCTGAAGTGAAGTTGGTTGAAAGAGGCCACCCACCATTCTCAGAAACCCTTGACAAGGGCACATAGAATAGAAACTGCAGTCTTATAGCACCAAAAAAACAAAATCTGTATTCATAATTTCTGACATATGTCATTCTGAAAGAGTAATGTGCTGTTTTCATTTCATCTGATTTTGGAAATTATTCTATTTAAATTGTTTAATCTAAAGATTTTTTATTAGTTAACATTTGTGAAAAGAGAATAATGTTGCTGTCTCTGTTATGGTTATTTAATGCAGTATATGAAATTCTTTAGTAATTCGATAAAAACTTGAAAAATACAGTGCTTTTTTTTAAGGAAATAATAACAGTGGTAAAAATTTATGTGCAAAGATCTTATCACTGGATACTACAGACTTAATTTGAGCTTTGAACTAGATAGACCATTTACTCATTTCTTTTGTTTTATTAAAGTGCAGTTGACATATACATTACAGGTATACAACCTAGTGAGTCATCATTTATATGCATTATGAAATAATCACCATAAATCTACCTACCATCTCTCGCCACGCAAAGTGATTACAACATCCTTATCTATATGCTTTACATCCATATGACTTACTTTATAACTGGAAGCTTGTATCTCTTAATCCCCTTCCCCTATTTTGCCCATTCCCACACCCCAGCACTACCAGTTTATTCTCTGTTTTTCTGTTTCTATTTTTAGATTGCTCATCTGTTTTTTAGATTCTACATATAGGTGAAATCATACAGATATTGTCTTTGTCTTATTTCACTGAGCATAATACCCTCTAGGTTTACCATGTTGTCACAAATGCCAAAATTCCATTCTTTTTAATGGGTGTGTAATATTTCTTTACACACACACACATGCACACACACACACACACACACACACACACCCCATATCTTCTTTATCCATTCATCTATTGATGGACATTTAGGATCCTTTCTATATCCTCTTCATTGTAAATAATGCTACAGTGAACATAGTGGCACGTGTATCTTTTCAAATTATTATTGTTATTTTCTTCCGGTAAATAACCAGAATTAGAATATCTGGATCATATGGTAGTTCTATTTTTAATTTTGGAGGAACCTCCTATATATTCTATAGTGGCTACAATAAATTACATTCTCACCAACAGTTCATGAGGGTTTCCTTTCTCTACATTCTCACCAACATTTGTTATTTCTTGTCTTTTTGATAATAGTTATTCTTACAAGTGTTAGGTATTATTTCATTATGGTTTTTATTTGTGTTTCCCTGCTGAGTAATGATGTTGAGTATCTTTTCATGTATTTGTGAGCCATCTGTGTGTCTTCTTTAGAAAAATATCCCTCCAGATCCTTTACCAGGGTTTACATCACATTGGTTTTTTTTGTTGTTGTTATTTTGGGTTTTTTTTTTTTGTTTTTTGTTTTTTTTTGCTATTGCACTGTATGCCTTCTTTATATATTTTGGATAATAATTCCTTATCATATATACCATTTGCAAATATCCTCTCCTATTCAGTAGGCTGCCTTCTTATTTTGTTGAGATTTCCTTCACTGTTCAAATCTTTTTAGTTTCGTGTAGTCATAATTGTTTATTTTTGCTCTTGTTGCCCTTGACTGAGGAGACAACTCCAAAAAAATACCAGTAAGATTAACATCCAAGAGTTTATTGTTTTTATGTTCTTTTAGCAGTTTTATGGTTCCAGGTCTTGCATTTAGGTCTTTAATCCTTTTTTAGTTTATTTTTCTGTGTAGTTTAAGAAAGTGGTCCAGTTTTATTCTTTTGTGTATAGTTGTCCAGTTTTCCCAGCACCAATTATTGAAGAGGCTGTCTTTTTTTTCCATTGTATATTCTTATCTCCCTTGTCATATATCAACTGACCATATAAGCATGAGTTTATTTTTGGGGTCTGTATTTTGTTCCATTGATCTATGCCAGTACTATACTGTTTTGATTACTATAACTTTGTAATATAGTTTGAAATCAACTATAGAGATACCTACAGAATTGTTCCCTTTTCTCAAGATTACCCTGGCTGACTTTTCAGGGTCTTTTGTGTTTCCATACATGTGTGGTCCATTGATATTTTGATAGGTATTGCATTAAATGTATAGAATTCTTTGCATGCTATGGACATTTTAATAATATTCTTCCAATTAATGAGCATTAGATATCTTACTATTTATATATGTCATCTTCATTTTCTTTTGCCAGTGTCTCATAGTTTTCAGAGCACAGGTCTTTCCCCTCCTTGATTAAATTTATTCCTAGGTATTTATTCTTTATGATGCAATTGTAAATAGAATTGTTTTCTTAAGTTTACTTTTTTAATAGTTTTGTTCTTAATATATAGAAATAAAGCCAGTTTCTGTATAATAATTTTTTATCCTAAAATTTTATTGAATTAATTAATTCTGATAGCTTTTTTGTTTAGTATCTAGGGTTTTCTATATATAGTAACATGTCATCTGCAAATAGTGATAGTTTTACTTCATTATTACCTATCTGGATGCTTTTATTTCTTTGTCTGCTTGTTGTGTCTGGGATTTCTTTTTTTTTCTTTTTTTAATCTTTTTTATAATTGTGTTTTTCTTTTTTATACTTTTTTATTTTTTATGAATATAATTTGTTGTCAAATTTGCTTACATACAATACCCAATGCTCATCCCAACAATTGCCCACCTCGGTGCCCATCACCCATTTTCCATCTCCCCACCTCCACATTCATCCTTAATGTTTGTTCTCTGTATTTAAGAGTCTCTTGTGGTTTGCCTTCTTCCTTCTCTATTTGTAACTATTTTTTCCCCATCCCTTCCATGGTCTTCTGTTCAGTTTCTCAAGATCCACATATGAATGAAAACATATGATACCTGTCCTTCTCTGACTGACTTATTTCACTCAGCAATAAACCTTCTAGTTCCATCCATGTTGCTGTAAATGGCATGATTTCATTCTTTCTCAGTGTGTGGCTGGGATTTCTAATATTGTGTTGAATAATGTGGCAGGAATAGGCATCCTTGTTTTGTTCCTGATCTTATGGGGAAAGCTTTCAGATGTTTTTTTTTCTCATGTTCCATCAGGTTATCCACTTTATTGAGACTTTTTGGATGCTTGAACTTTATCAAAGACTTTTTTACATCTTTTGAAATGATCACATGATTTTTATCATTCAGGATGTTAATGTGATGAATAGTGTAGACTCATTTCTGGATATTGAATCATCCATCCTTGAATCCCAGGAATAAATTCCATTTAATTATTGTGTATTATCCTTTCATAATATTGATGAAGTTGGTTTGCTAATAAAGATTCTTACATAGTTATTCATCGAAGACATTGGCCTGTAAGTTTCTTTTTTTTTTTTGCAGTGTCATTAGTTTTGATATCTGGGTAATGCTGGCCTCATTGAATGAGTTTGGAAGCATTTCTGTCTCTTCAATATCTTGGGATAGTTTGAGAACAGGTATTAACTCTTTTTTTTAAATACTTGGTAGAATTCACTTGGAAAGCCATCTAGTTCCAGATTTTTGTTTCCTGGGAGTTTGTTGATGACTGATTCAATTTCATTACTAGTAATCAGTCTTACTCAGATTTTCTATTTCTTCCTGATTCATTCTTGCAAAATTGTATGTTTCTTGGAATTTATCAATTTCGTCTAGGTCATCCAGTTTATTTGCGTATAAGTTTTGTAGTGGTTTCTTACAATCCATTGTGTGGTGTACATTATAATTTCTCTTATATTCCTAATTTTATTTACTTGAGTCATCTCTTTTTTGTACTTGATGGGTTTGGCTAAATGTCATTATTTGTCACATTTTCAAAGAAACAGTTCTTAGTTTCATGGATCTTTTCTATTCTTTTATTATTTCCTTCCTTCTACAAGTTTGAGCTTTGTTTATTCTTCTTTTAGGTGTTCCTTTAGGTGTAAGGTTAGATTATTACTTTGAATATATGGTGCAATTCCCTTCTGACCTACAAAGTTTCTATCATTCAAAGATGATAGTCTTATCAGTGTTCCCTTGTACATAACTGGCTAGTATTATCTTACCACTTTAAAAATTCTCTTTAATATGTGACATTTGAATTATAATCTATCTTAATGGTAAGCTCTTTGGGTTCATTTTGTTTGGGGCTCTCTATTATTCCTGGATCTGTTGTCTGTCCTTCCCCTATTTGGCGAAATTTTCAGCTATTATTTCCTAAAATAAGTTTTCTGGTTTTTTTCTTTCTTTTCTCCCTTCTGGGACCTTATAATGTAAATATTAGTATGCTAGATGTTGTCCCTGTGGTAACTTAAGCTGACTCCCTATAGTGTGTTTTTTACTTCAGCTATATTCTTCAGTTCTAAATCATTCTGTTTATACTTTTATCACTTTTTAAAATGTCTCATTGTTCATCCATTCTTATCCCAAATTCAATTAGCATTTTTATAGCCATTACCTTGAACTCTTTGTCAGGTAGATTGCTTATCTCTAGTTTGTTTAGTTCTTATTTTTGAGTTTTTCCTTTTCTTGTTGTTTGGAACATATTTCTCTGCCTCCTCTTTTTGTTTTTATGTATTAGGTCAGCTGTGTCTCTGATCTGGAAGATATTGTCCTATGTAGAAGGGGTCCTGTGGTGGCCTTTGGCACAATCCCTTCTGGTTACCAGAACTAGGTAATACAAGGCTGTTTCCTGTATCATTGCATTTGTACCCTCTGTTGTGTTTGGACAGTGACTGTTGTGGGTACACCAGTAGGCAGGGAAGCCCCTGGTTTTCCTGGCTGCCAGGCCCAGCAACTGTCCACACTGATCCCATCTTTCAGATGTGGTAGGGTGGCAGCCACTTTGAATGAGGGACAAAAGTCCTGACTGAGGCCACTTGCTAGGTGTTGTGGGACAGAGCCCCTTGTGTTTGTGGGAGTTCCTCTCCAGCCAAGGCTGCCTGTTGGTTGGGCAGGTTGGGTGGAGCAGGTCTGCATAGGAATGCCCAGGCAGGGCAAGTTGTGGTAGCAAAGTAGATGGAAAGTGTTTAAATCATGCTCACCTCTGTCAGGTCAGTGAGGTAGAAGAAGAATAACAAAAGATGATACCCACTGTCACTTCCATTCCCAAAAAAAGTTACTACAGATCCCTTCATTTCTGGCATGAACCCTAAAATTAGTTAAGTCTCCTTCATATGTGGCCTATATGCTTTTCAATATGCTGCCTCTATTCGGGTGTCAGAGAAAGTGAGTTTGTGTACAGGCCCTTAAGAATGGAATCTCAGTTTTCTGTATCCCTCCAGTTCTCCCTCAGTTAAGGCCCACTGTTTTCAAATCCAGATATTATGACTTGTCTTTCAGGTTCCCAGTGCCCAATGTGATGCCTCAACTCCTCACTCCTCAGGAAAGATGTTCTCATTTTTGACATCTTTCCTGCTTATGGGTCACTACACTGGAGATGTTGGTCATACTAGACTGCATCTCTGCCTGCCCCTTCAACTTGACTTAGTATTTTTTTTCTTTATATCTTTAGTTGTGAAAGAGCTGCTCTCCTAGTGTTAGGTCGTTCTCAGAGAAAGTTCTTCTTATATATTTGTAGTTTTAATGTGTCCATGTGAAGAGCTGAGCTCAGAATCTTCCTATTCTGCCATTTTTATTTCTTCTACCTCATTGATTCGTTTTAAAAAATGCTTTTGAGCATCAACTGTGTGCCAGTACACTCACTCTTGATGTAGAATCAGGAGGAATGGCTGTACATACCTAAATAGGTGAAATTCAGCTGAGAGCTGAATTATAAGAGAAAATCCATAAAATCTCTGTACACAAAGATCATAGATACAAGTATTCTGGCAAGGAAATAGGTAATGCAAAGACATAAGGTGGGAAGGATCAAATGAAGCTAATGTCTTTTAAGGTGCTTAGCATATAGAGAAAACCTAATTGTTATTTTTGCTACAGAAAATCATCACCATCATCATCTTGGAAGCTCCATAGCCAATGAAAGATTCATTGAGTAAAATAGAATAGTACAATGTCTTTCTTTGATTTCATTTTTAAAACATGATATATTCTTAGTAGAAGTGTGTAAAAGAAACAAGTGTAATATCCTGGTTGTGTAACTTATGTGTGCATAGTAAAATTATTAAAAGGTAATATAACAAAATGTCAATAATGGAAATCTCTAGTTAGATTGGTGATTTTTATTGCTTTTTTATGTGCTTTTTTTTTCCACTATTTTTTCCTTACTTTATATTTTTGCCATTGTCACTGGATAAGTATGACTTACATTACAAGGAAAATCAATAGTTTATATTATAGCACTTGTTATTTAAGATGTGACATTAATACAGTGGTATGTTTTAAAGTTCTAACAAAGTGTAATTGATTATATCTAAAAACAAAGAAAAGCATTTGCAAAATAATGACAAAAGTGAAAAGGTATAAGAAAAGCTTTTTATAGTATGATTAACAATTTAAAAAATAAGGAGTTATGGTAAGATGGATCTGTATTTTTCCTCTCTCTTAAAAATTCACTTAATGTTTGTTGTGGTATTGTTCTTACTATAAATAAATTGGGGCTAAAGGATGACAAAAGTGGTTTTGTGTTGTTTTAGCAGCACTAAATAATTCATATAAAGGCTGGTTGTTGCCATACTCTTGGGAATGCATTCTTGTTTGCCTTTTTACAAAGTGGGAAGCACTTTAGAGCACCAGAAGTCTAAATAAATGGAAGACTTTTGACCTGAATTAGAAAAGCCAAGAGTTAAGCACAGGGCATCAATTCAGATGCAGTCTGTGATACCCCTCTGTGAGCAGGCTTGTACTCTTCCTGTGAGGAGCCCAGTTTCAGAAGGAAGAGCTGAAAATCTCTCCTGAAGCTTCTAAGTTTAGGGAAAAGTAGACAGACTTCAGTACATTCCCTGGACCACAGGTTTGTCTGAAGGTTGCTCATCCTTAACACTAGGAATTATTTTTATTGACCTGAAGTCGTTTTTTGCCCAGCGGCATTCCAGAGATGCCAGGAACCTTAGGCTATTTTACAATTACAATAGCTTATTTGAATAGCTATTTGTAGAAATGCAGGTTTAGCAGGGTCTTTGAGTCTGACCTTTCTCAGTCATGGGGTTCTTATGAAGCTGAAGAATTCTCATTTGGTGTCACTTGATAAGTGTCTACTTGCCTGATTCAGCAGTTACCTGCATTACTCTGATAGACTAATAATTTGACCTTACATTTTATTTTAGCACTTAACTTGCTATAAGTTTCTATAGCAAGTTTGCTATAAGTTTCTATAGAGTGAGCTCTATAAATTGCTGAGGAAATTATGGAAAACATTAGTATGCTTGATTTTCTTGTAGGTCAGTATTCATACCTTTCACATATAATGAAATTACTGAACTTCAGTAGTATTTTGCTATGTCCAGCTTTTTAAGACTATTATTAAAACACCAAATTCTCCTGAATCCTCATTTAGTTTATAAGGATTAGAATCCTGGTAAGTGCCAGGGTGGCTCAGTGAGTTTAGTGTCTTACTCTTGATTTTGGCTCAGGTCATGATCTCGCAGTTCATGGGATCGAGCCCAATGTCAGCACTGACAGCTTGGAGCCTGCTTAGGATTCTTTCTCCCCCTCTCTCTGCCCCTTTTCTGCTCACACCCTCTTTCTCTCTCTCAAAATAAATACATAAACTTAAAAAAAAAAAAAGAATTAGGACCACGTTGATTGTAGCTAATAATACTATATTTCATATTTGCACATTGCCAAGAGAAAAGATTTTAAACATACTCCATCATAAGAAAAAAATTGCTGGGTGCCTGGGTGGCTCAGTCAGTTGAGCATCTGACTCTAGTCATCATGTCCTGGTTCATGAGTCATCTGCTTGGGATTCTTTCTCTTTCTCTCTCTCTCCTCCTCCTCCCCTGTTGTGTGTGCACAACCTCACTCCTTCTCTCAAAAATAAACATTTAAAAAAAGGAAAAAAATTGCCACGATGTATGATGACAGATATTATCTAGATTTATTGTGGTGATCACTTCACTATATATATAAATACCAAATCATTATGTTCTATGTGTGAAATTAACATAATGTTATGTCAATTATACCTCAATTTTAAAAAAGAATTTTTTTAATGTTTATTTTTGAGAGAGAGTGTGAATAAGTGGAGGAGGGGCAGGCAGAGGATCCAAAGCAGGCTCCACTCTGACAACAGCGAGCTTAATGTGGAGCTTGAACACACGAAGTGTTGAGATCATGACCTGAGCGAAATCAGATGCTCAACCGACTAAGCCAACAGGCAACCGTAAAAATATTTTATTAACTATTTATTTTGAGAGAGAGAAACAGAGAGAGAGGGAAAGAGAGAGAGTCCCAAGCAGGCCCCATGCTGTCAGCACAGAGCCCAGTGCAGGCTCGAATTCACAGACTGAGATCATAGACCTGAGCTGGAATCAAGGGTCAAATGCTTAACTGACTGAGCTACCCAGGTACCTCTTATAAAAAGAATTTTGAAATGGCATTTCTTTCCTAGGATTTTAAGTCTTTTACCACAGATATTCATTCTGTAAACCCATAGTACTTTGTCACGCTATATTTGTTCCTTATGAGCCTGGGTCTTTGCTAATTCTTATTTTCATACTTAACATCATTTTGCTGACATAATCTGAATCTAAATTTTACCCTGTCCCCTCTTTTCTCTTTAAGCAAACTGAGTTTTGTAAGGTGGTTTCATCTAAATGACAGAGAAAATAAATTTTTAAAAAATTCTCTCTAATATTCATTTAGTCACATCATTTGTGTGTCTGTTTGAGATACCTCATTTTTTCAATTTTCATCCAAGTTTTAATCTACTCTCTGGACACAGCAACAAATCAAACAAAGTACATACTCAGAGGTTTCATTATAGTATAGAGGGAGCTCAATAATATGCCATATTTCAGACAGGTGTTAAATGATCTAGAGAAAACTACAGCTAGAGTAAAGAGAGAGCTGTTAAATATAACTTCAGCTGAATAAATTGAAGATCTAATTGGCTTTGTAAACATTTGGGGAGCATCTCATCCATCAAAGAAAAAGGAGCCTCATCGAGCTGTAGAAGATAAAAGGCTTTTAAAAAAGAATATATTGCTTTAGGCCTAGTCACCCTTCTAAGGAGAATTGAAAGGGCATGTCAGTGAATTTCTTAGTGCTGATCAAGAAATTCCATGTTGACTGGCTAAAAGTTACATACGGGTCAGGGGTGAGGGAAGAGTTGAAACTGCAGTTTGGTCAGGCACTGAGTCTTGATATTATGACTCGGGGCCTTAACATAAGAGATAACATCATAGGCCTTTGGTTTTCTTTTGATTGGATTCTCAGTTTAACTGAGAGATGTGATCAAAATTTAAGGCTTTGGCGACACTCTCAGCTACCACTCTGTAGATTTCACAGCTTTTGTTAATCTTTTGTGTGGTGGTCACAAGTTGTGATGTTTTTGCTTAGTCCCTATGATATACACAGGTTACAACTTGAAGTTCACATTCTTTAAGTTGGTCGTTTTCTCCATGTCTTTTTTGACATTCCAGTCTTAAATCATTTCTTTGATGGTTAGTGGCTGCAAAGATGCATTTAAATTTTTGAGAGAGTACAACCCACCAAGATTACTATGATGAATAATTCATCATAATTATTTGCAGAATAATTCCCAGTGTTTGGAGCGTATTGCAGAGTCCTGTTCCCAAGATCAAACTAATCAAAATCAAATAAGTCAAAGAAAGACCCTGCTGAAGCAGTCACCTTTTAAGCCAAATGGCTTGCCCAGTGATTTTATGTACTTGAAAGTTTCAGCTTCCCGCTAAATGTTAGTTCAGATGTTGGTCACAACACAGATATCTTGCTCAGTTAAAAGATAATTTGAGACTATCCTATTACCAAGAACCACTTTGGACAGAGTCTAAGGCAGCTGTTTTCTTAGCAATAGATTCTGTTAAACCTTCAAGAGTTAAGGAAAGACTTCTGATTACATTCTTATTTGTATTTACTCATAGCTGCCAGAGTAGTGCAGCCCTGGCAAAGGAAGCAAATCTTGAGTCATGAATATTTTCTGTATTTCCTTTCCAACTTGATGATGTAAATCCAGGGGAGTCAAACAAGGTGATGTAAAAGTTAAGGGCACAGTTAAAAACCCAAGAGGCATTGCTTGGTTATGTGCCAGCTATCTAGGCATTTATAGACCAAGATACACCCTTTCAAAGTATAAACCATTTCCACTATGCTGGCACTGTTAACAGACAGGTAGGAGTTTATTATGGCAAATCCAACAATCTGAAAGACAAACTCTTTCCTGTTAGCAATGGCCTGGGAGACACAAGATGGTGGCATTATCTTTCCAGGTCAGTGCCAGAATAAAGGACAGAACGGAAAAAGGAAAGGGTTACATGTTGAGTTAAAGCATGAAGTATTGATCTGGCATCTGGAAGGAAGCAGTCTACCTCAATGTCAGTCACTTCACTTCCTCATCAATTTGATTTGGAGGTTTTCAGCACCTGTATGGGCAAAATGCCAGATGAAGCTTTCTATAGTTGTGAGATGCATATCCAAGCTTTAAAGCCTGAAATGTGGCTCTCTTCTGGGTAGTGTAGTGAGAAGGACCTGGTATAGACCTTACCAAGGAGATTTAAAGGCAGTCTTTGTTCTAATGATTCCAAATCAGAAGAAAACCATCTATCCTACTTTATTTCCATACAGAAATGTTCTACAAGCATTAATCACATACATTAATTTGAATTTTTCACCCTTAGAAACCCTAACTAAGGAGAGTGACTGCCTTTTACATTAGCATTATGTGAATTTGGGAGATTTAAAAATACTTTTTAGGATTTCTAGAAACATGCTTTTTTCCTTAGGCTATTTCTTAGCATGGCATAAAACATATTTACTAATAGATGCAAATATCTTTAGTTCCTACTTAAAAGGGAATAAGAGGTACATATGCCTATGTTTAGTGATTAAGTTTTGTAAGATTTAATAGATGGAGGCAGAGACGAGAGGAAAGAAAGAGACCAAGTTATGGAGCCAAGAAAGCCTTTATCGGGATCTGCGATTCCCGGGCAAGGTTCCATGACCCCAGGAGTGGGGAGTCAGGGAAGCCGCACCTGGTTTGGGAGGGGCAGGGTTTTTTATGGGTGAGGGTGTTCCGGGTTTGATCTTGGGAGGGCAGATTATCAAATAAGGGCATTTCAGGGACGTGGCGGGATGGAATAGGTTGCCTCCTCTGTCAGGGTGATGGGAAGCTGGAGCGTCATGATTGGCTGTTTTCAAACTGGTGCGGGACATTCCAGGTCTGCAGGTGGAGGGTGGGGGTCGTCGGTACGCGGTGTTTTTCTCCAACCCACAGCAAAATGGCCGCTCGGTCACCTTAAGGTAACTCTTACAAGTTTTATTATTTTATCTTACCCGAAAGTGATCTAGATATTTAGTAAATCTCCATTATTTAATTTTACCTACCAGAATTTTAAAATTTCAAGTTAGCAAAGAGATTTAGGAAACTTTTTAAGTATGTATGCTATAAAACATAATTATGGCATAAAAGTTCACTTCAAAACTTTTTATCATACATATATTTATTTAATTTTCTTGTTCTCAATAATTGTTTTGAAATTACCCATGAAGCCTTCAAGAGGCATTAGACAAAGTTAACCATTATTCTGTTATCTTTTGCTGACAAATTTTGCAACAGAGATAACATTAATTATTTGACTAATAAACCCAGGAAGAGTAAAAAGTTATGTCTGCCTTATATTCAATGTTTGTAACTCTAACAAACCAGCAAACTTAAACTAGCTTTAATATCAGATATCTTACTAGATCACATAAACCTAAAAAGCATTTGTGTTCATTTCTGTTATATTTCTGAGATTTAAAAATATAGGTGTTTGTTTTTAAGTTCATTAAATAAAGCTCTTTACAGATCTCAGCAATACCATCCGGAGGTAGAAAATGCCACACATTTACAGTAGACATACATAAACATGTAAACAAAGATATTATTTTAAGATTTTTTTAGCCATGGTACTGGTGTTATGGTAATGCAACATTCACTAGTCTATAAAAGAACAGTTGGAGCCAAACTGTTTTCCTGGCAGATGGAGTAAGTTAAGGTTACCTGCTTAGATGGCTTGTTTTTTCTGCTAATATTTGTGGAAAAGAGACATGATTTTTCATTTGTCTGAATTCAAAATGACCTTTCCTTTTTTCATTCTACTTCTAATAAGAATTACCTCCCTGTGGTTTGTACTTTTAATATTCTCACCTCAAAGGCACAAGGAAAGAATGCAGGCTCCTCCAAAAGAGCTTTGTTTTCCTAAAACCAATAATTTAAAAGTCTGAAATAAATGGGGGAGTTTTGGAGATCTGTGGAAAGAATAGGTGAATTTCGCATTGCTTCTAGAGCTGCATTTTTGTTTTTGAAGACTTAGAAGCTAAGAACAGTTTCTTTTCATTTTAGTTTTCCCTTGACTGCTTAAGGGAATCATGTAACAATTTACCAGAAAAGCCCTCAGAGCTGACTCTGGGAGAAGCACATATGGGGGCACTCCTTTGAAGGTAGATAAGGGGGTATCTATAATGCCATTAACTTGGTGGGCTTCTGTTTACAGTCTTGTAGTCTTTTCTGTTTACAGTTTCTGAAATCTATTCAGAGGGTCACTAGAATGAATACTCAAGAGGGTTATATTAATCTTATAGTCATTGTAGTCTTTCATATCAGGTACCTCTTTTCTTTAATTTGTTATCAGGTTCTTATAGTGAAACTTTCAATGAAGTTATTTTGGGAATTCTGAAGATTTTGCTTTTACGTTCATTTCTTAAATGACCTTATCTAATCTGAATGCTCCTATAATGGCAATTACAATTCTAGATTATAATTCCCCTGAGGGCTCACAGTTCAATAAGACCCTGGTTGCAAATGGAGTGCAACTCACATTTCTGTCCATCCTTATTTTGGAAACCCCAGCCTGACAGTTATCAAGCCAAGTTCTTCAGCACACAAAAGAAACTTAGTAAGATATTGCCATTTTTGTAGATAATTATAGCTTCTGGGACCATAGTTCTCAGATATAAAATAATATGCAGATATGTTGGAAGGTGGCACACTTAACTCTGGATTTTAAGGATCCCATTTTATTGTTATTTTTTATGGGTTTTTTTTTTTTTTTTAGTTTATTTATTTTGAGAGAGAGTGTATGAGCAGGGGAGGGGCAGAAATAGAAGAGAGAGAGAATCCCAAGCAGGCCCTGCACTGTCAGTGCAGAGCTGGTCACAGGACTCAGACCCATGAACCATGAGAGAATGACCTGAGCCAAAACCAAAAGCCAGGTGTTTAACTGACTGAGCCGCCAAGCTCCCCCTATTTATAATTTGTCTCTTAGCTAAGCCTTTGGGTCTCTTGGAGCCAAATTAATATCAAAGAAGGATATGCCGCAGGGTTAGAGTTGTGTGGTGTCTCACAGTGTACTTTGTTGCACAGAAATTTTTTTGAGGTTAGTGGGTGACATAATGTCAATCTAACCCCTTCCATGACCAACTTTTCCTAAAATAGGACTCTTTGGGTTAAGAGATGAACACTCTTAACAACTCTTAAATGCTCAACCTGTACCCACCAATTTTTGTGTCCTTTTGGCTTTTGAGATCCCTGTTAGCACTAGCTTTTATCTGCACCAAACAAGACAAACAAATATGTGCACTTAATAAATCAGCAGTAACCAAGAGATATTATACTGTCTTGGCCAAGAGAAAGTCCTGCGCACACTACCTCAAATTCCCATGAAACCTTGAACTCGGGAAAGGCTGGTTTACAGCAAACCCATGGAATGGCGACTGCAGACTGATTCCAAACAAAATGCAGAACTGCAGCTGCTACCAACAGTTCCCAATGTTGGAATCCCAGGAAGGATTCCAAACAAATGGGAAACTAAGGGCTAAACTGCCAGCAGTTGTTCCCTGCACAGAATCTGGAGACAGAATAGAGGACTGGGGTTTTCCACTAAAAAATCTAGGAATTTCAGTCTTAAAGGCTACACAGCTTTTAAGCTGAGCAGAACCATCTGCCAGCTCAAACTGATGTGCCCTGTCCAGGAAAGCCAATTAGATTGGGAGCTCAGAGCATAGAGAAAGGAGCTCAGAACCAAGAGGGAACCTACCCTACAGCCCTTGGAAATAGCAAGGAAGACAGTGAACTCAAATGGTATGTGAGTACCACACATTTTTTTTCATTGTTCCTGAAGCCACCAGATGTCTCCTTTAGTTCCAACCACTGTTACCAAATCTGTTTAAATAACAATTATTCAGTTGAGTAAATTGGCTTTATTAAGTGATTCATTAATCAGGAAGCATCCCATCTAGCAAATAGAAGGGAGCTCTGTTCAGCTGTAACAAAGGAAAGGTTTTTAAAAGTGGAGAAGAAACAGAAAATAGTTATATGACTACTATTTCTGTTTTTTCCTGAAAATATATTCACAGTCATCTTAGTGTTTCTTGCTGCCTGCATGCTTTTCCTATAACCCTTAGTTTATGGTGATATGTTCTTATGCTCTGTCCCCCCTTTTTTTAATTGTTTATTGCCAAGTTGGTTTCCATATGACACCCAGTGCTCTTCCCCACAAGTACCCCCCTCCATGACCATCACTCCCCTTCCCCTTTCCTCCTCTCTCTTCAGCCCTGTTTGTTTTCAATATTCAAGAGTCTCTCATGATTTGCCTCCCTCCCTCTCCCTATCTTTCTTTCCCCCACGTCCCCTTCCCATTGTCCCTTGTTAAATTTCTCCTGTTAGACCTATGAGTGAAAACATATGGTATCTGTCCTTCTCTGTGTGACTTAATTCGCTTAGCATGACACCTTCAAGGTTCATCCACTTTGCTACAAATTCTCCCCTCCTTTTCAACTCAGTATGATCACTTAAATTATTCCTGTGCTTAACAATGGCTACCAGTGAAACTACCTTCTACCTAAGTGAAGGAACATATTTGTTTATATGATAGACTTGTACATTTTCGTATCTTATTACTTGAGTAAGACGTTCTGCATCATGGGATGCCTGGGTGTCAGCTGGTTAAGCATCCCACTCTTGATTTCAGCTCAGGTCGTGATCTTACAGTTTGTGAGATTAAGCCACATTGGGCTCTGAGCTGACATCACAGAGCCTGCTTGGGATTCTCCCTCTCTCTGTCCCTTTCCCACACGCTCACTCTCTCTCTCTCTCTCTTTCTCAAAATAAATAAGTGGACTTAAAAAAATAGAAGCAACTTGGCAAATATTAAAATAAAAAGTTCTCCATCAGCTTTTGTCCTTTCTCCCATTATTTATTTTTATTATTTGCAATCATATTTGATATCTCCAATATTAAGGTAGAGCCTGAGACAAATAGACACAAGTATGTTAATAAATGTGTTGCACTTTCCCAAGTTAAATGAAGAGTGAAAGCTGTACCTTTTATCTGTTAAAAATTTATCGGCAATGTCAGGGGTTTTTTTTTCTTATCAAAGTATTGACTTTAACAAAGAAAAAGTTCTGAATACATGAATGAAATTTAAAAAACAAGTCTTTGTGTTTTATCATGGAGATTGCATGCATTTTCTTTTAACAGACAGTATTCTTAAAGAAGAAAACACTTCTAAAAGTTTGTTAATTTTCAGAAGTAGATATTGTTCTATTCCTATTTTATAGAGAAAGAAAGGTGAGGCATGAAGAGGCTAAGTGACTTGCCCAAGGTCATTTTGGTAAAACCAAAATTTCAAAACAGGTGTCTCCTATAAAAAATACTATGTTGACTTTTGTCCAGAGGTCATGCTGTTAAAGGATGGTGGTTATTATCAATGTTATGTGACTTCCATAATTGGGATCCATATTTTAATTCAGTGTATTAGTCCAGATATACTGTAGGGAAAGTAAAGATCAAAAGAAAACTTTATTTTTTTCCTTAGAAGTCCTGCTGAAAACTAAATCCTTATTTAAAATCTTCTCTGACTTCTAAATCCTAGTCATTAGTAGAATTAATGACTTCTCTCATTAACAACTTGAAATGCCATTGTGATTTTCTTATATTAGTGCATTTGTTAAATAGCTTATCATGTTGTATTAAGTTTTATTATTAATGCAACTGCCTCTATTTACAAACTATTTGGGGTAAGATCTGTGTCTTGTTCATCTTTATGTAACAAAATTTTGATAGCATTAGAAAGTAATTATAGTACAGTGTAGCATATTTATTCTATAGATTTATAACCAGAGATGTTAGATGACTTGTCCAAAACCAGAAAAGTAGTGGCTATAAAGGTATAAATAAAATCAAGTTTCTTGGCAACCAGTTCAAGTACTTTCTGCCATTCCAGAAAGACCACTTTAGGTAAAGGTCTTGATTTCTTTTTTTTTTTTTAATGTTTATTTATTTATTTTGATAGAGAGTTGAGGGGAGGAGCAGAGACAAAGAGAGAGAATCCCAGACAGGTTCCGTGCTGTCAGTGCAGAGGTCGAGGCAGAGCTCAATCCCATGAACTTTGAGGCCATGACCTGAGCTGAAATCAAAAGTCCAGAGTCCAGTTCTCAACCAACTGAACCACCCATGTGCCTTGAGTCTTGATTTCTTAAAGGCACAGAACCATATCCAGAATGATTATTGGCCTACTAGTGGACATTCTTATGTAGGATATTCTCCCAATTCTCTTTTGTTTCATGTTCTGTTCTCATGAACCTATTCCTATCATACAAAAGAAGAAAATATTTTTCTGGGTAAAACAACAGATATGGGTTATACTTCTGGTTTCTTTAAGACTGCCACCTTTTTGTTTTATAAAATATAGTTGACTGCATATAACAACCCCCAGTCTCAAAGAGAAAGATTGTAATAATTAATTGACTTCAAAAGTGTACGGGGGCACCTGGGTGGCTTGGTCAGTTAGGCTTCTGACTTCGACTCAGGCCATGCTCTCACAGTTTATGAGTTCCAGCCCCACACTGGGCTCTGTGCTGACAGCTCAGAGCCTGGAGCCAGCTTCAGATTCTGTGTCTCCCTCTCTCTGACCCTCCTATGCTCATGCTCTGTCTTTCTCTCTCTCCCTCTCTCTCCAAAATAAACATAAAAAAGTTAAAATTTTAAAAAGTGTGCAAATTGCCTTAAATAAATGATGTCAAAATATAAGTTAGTTAAGAATACTATTTTATTTCTACCAGTGTGTTATAAATCTGGGGATACTGTCAGTAGCTTAATGTGACTCATCTCCCAAAGGTAACTTCTGTTATGTAGAGCTTCCATCCCATTGCTTCAAGTAGTGATCTAAGAAGCAGCAAGAGTGGTTTACAGTTTTCTCATCTCTAAACATTCTATCTCGTGATAAAGATGTCTCTTTACCTCATGGTACAGGGATGGTATCTTTCACATGAGAGATTTATTTCTTGCTTTCTGTAAACAAAGTGTATATGGTGGGGAGGGGGTCAGAGCTTTTTGTTTTGTTTTTGTTTTGCATTGGTTGCTTCTCAAGTAGCTTTTATTGAAAATAATATACCAAAGTGGCACATTTTGGGCAGCCTTCCCTTGATGCCTGAAGTTCACACATTAAAAGTTGAACTGGTAAATTGTTCTGTCTCATTGAACCAGTCTTCTAGTTCTGAGAATAAGTCAGTTCAGTTAAACTCATTTCAGAAAGTGGTGATGTAGGTATGTCCTCAAACTTAGGCCTATGGCTTAAAAAATCAGGTAATAAATAAGAGGCATGGAAACAAAAGAAAAACAATGATTTATGATAGATCAAATTATTAACTAGTTTTTAAGTTTTGAGAGTAGCTAATCAAGAGGATTTCTAGATGCCAGGCTTGGGGCATCTTTAGATAGAGTGAGGGCAGGTAGTGGCAATCTGACAGATTTTCTTGTTCTGTAATTCAAGTGTCTTTACTGATCTATTTGAGTGACCCACAGAGCAGCAGGCATGAAGATTGTCTGTATATGAGATATTGTACTGATTGATATGAAATTGTTCATAATCAGTTGTAGAACCTCAGGAAGAAGGGCAGTTTTAGTAATCGAATGATCCCAAGTCAAAAGGATGGGGGAAAGCATTTTAAATATTTTTTTGAAGAGTTGTAGCCTCCATACTAGTCCAGTTTCTAATGAACTGTATTGGGATCTAATATCCACAAAGGTGTGTTATTAAAATATAATTTTGTTTCTTCTGTATCACCCTCATTTTTCCAAAGATAACCAAATTAATACTAATTAGTTTGCAAAATAAGTCACATTAAAAAAAATTACTTGTCCTGATTATTTACTTAAGAACATTAAGAGCAATTGGTCATATAGGCATACAGGTGCTTTTAAGTCTGCTCTGCTGGAAGTTTCTATAAGGAATCTAAAGATTAAACTTTTAACAACTTCTTTAGGCTAGAAACCAAGCAAAATATTTGCCATCAGATTTAGCCTTGTTTTGCTTATAGATCTGGGTTAATAACTCTTTTCTCAAGATCCTCAAAATATCTTGATGTTCTTACACCTGCCAGGAAGTAACCTTCTTTACTCACCTAGTAAGGCTGCTTGGGAACCTTGTAAGCAAAGTATCATACTGTTTTTCCAAGGGGCTTTATTGGCTCCAAAGATTAAACCTTAATTCTTTAAACCTGTCTGGTCATATCTTGAGTTTAAGCATTATCTCCCTCAAATATGATGGTCCAATAAAGGCCTTGATACAGTGTTTCCAGTTGTGCCTGTTAGCAAATTGCTCTAAGTCATAGTTACTGTAAGAGAAAAGCTTCTCTAAAATCTGGAAAAATAAAACATTAAGAAAATCAGCAGTGTTTCATAAAAAGCTATAAAACTTATAACCATCCTCCTCAATTCATTCAGTCCCATGTTATTCTACTTTTGCTTGAATCTAGTTCTTCTAGTTCCAGAAATTTTTACCTAGTGTCAGTTTTATGATTGCAAATTATCAGAAACTTGTACTTAGAGTTCTTTCCTTCAGTCTCACTGAAGATGAAATGAATTTGCAGATTTTGTAAACACACCTGAGTTAAGGCATAACTGTTGTAAATTATAAAGGACTTAAAAATGGCCATGGTTAAAGATCAGATTAGAGTTCAGTGCACAAGGAAAGTTGGTTATTTCTGTGACACACAACATACAGTTCTTCAAGACAGTAACATACCAGGGCAAATCAGATTTGTAGTAGTTTTATGTAATTTTTAGAACCCTTATTTTAATAACAAATATCTACATAGATATAACCTAAGAGGGTTTAGTAACACTTATTTGACAATTCTCCCCATGTAATTTAACATAACAAATAAGTCTATTTAGTTTAATATCTCTCTTTTATAAGGAGAGCACATCCTTTAAAATCTTCCAGGAACCTTATTGGACAGTTAGTTTGTGGTCAGAAGGCTTCATTTTAGAATTTGACTTTGGGAAATTGTCAAAAAAATCCAAAGGTTGAATATTTTCTTAATTAGGATCATAGATAACTATGAAACAATAATTTCCTATTTAACTAAAATTACAGGGGCACCTGGGTGTCTCAGCCAGTTGAGCATCTGACTTCAGCTCAGGTCATGACCTCATGGTTCATGTGTTCGAGCCTCGCATTAGGCTCTGTGTTGACAGCTTGGAGCATGGAGCCTGCTTCGGATCCTGTGTCTCCCTCTCTCTGCTGCTTCCCACCACAAGCTCTGTCTCTCTCTGTCTTAAAAGGAAATAAAAAAAATTTTTATTTAAAGCAAATAAAATTACAATAAAGGTTTTTAAAGGCAGATACAGAAGGATACATGGTGGTGAGAAAAACATAGCTCTTTTAAAAGAGGTTCTTCTAAAAAGGTTCTGTTTTCCTGAATAATCAAAGACTTGATAAAGACTAAACATAGAGTCTTTGTTTTTCTAGGCAGATTACATTTAGGTAAAGAAAATTTTGCTTATAACTTTTTTATAAAAAGCAAACTAATAATCTAAGAAAACTTTTTCCTTTTCACAGAGAAAAAAACAAATTCTATTTCTGCACCAGCGTACTTTTGATATTAAAACTCATTTTTTTTTTGAGAGACAGAGACAGTGCAAGCAAAGGAGGGTCGGAGAGAGAGAGGGAGATACAGAATCTGAAGCAGGCTCTAGTCTCTAAGCTAGCTGTCAGCACAGAGCCCAACCCGGCGCTCAAACCCACGAACTGCAAGATCATGACCTGAGCCAAAGCCGGATGCTTAACCGACTGAGCCACCCAGGTGCCCCTAAATAACTCATTCTTAAATAAATTTATTTTAGTCTTAGGAGGCACTGACCACATTTATAAAAGTTTATTTCGTGGGTGGCTCAATCAGTTGAGCTTCCGACTCTTGATTTGTGTTCAGATCATGATCTCAAAGTTCATGGTTCCAGCTCCTCACTAGACTCCACACTGACAGCGTGAAACCTGCTTGGGATTCTCTCTCTGTCTCTCTCTGTCTCTCTCTGGCTCTGCCCCTCACCCATGCACACGGTCGTTCTCTCCCTCTCACAAAATAAATAAAATGTTAAAAACAATTCTTTCCAAAAGTTCGTTTTCTGTAAATCTTTTAAAACTTTTCTTTTTACATTCAGATTTTATCCTGAGTTTTCTTGCTTTAAATAACTAGCATCACTTTAGGACAGTTATTTTCTTTTTCTTCAATGAAAATGTATTTCCATTTTTCATACTTTATATAAGGCCGTAGAGACGATGCAGAAAACTGAGGTCAGAAATAAATGTAAAAGGCCTTTATTGGGAGCGCTCTCGGTCGAGGTTCCCTGGTCCGGACAGAGTAGGGCCAGGGAAATCATGCCTGGGGGGGGTGGTGGTGTGTTTTTATGAGGTTGGCTGGGGAGAGAGGGTATGGAGTATTGGTATGTCCATGTAGGGTAGTTTTTTGTGTCAATTCCTTGTTCCAGGTGAGGACATGTCCATTGTTCATGGCAGGAAGGCTGGGTGAATGGTCTCCTGGGAAGTTTCCGGATGGGGCCATATTGAAATAGGGAGGTAACCCTGGTTGCCAGGGCATCTGAAGGTCACACTTAACTTACCAAATACCTACATTCTTTCATTTCATGCAGAGATGTTTTTCTTTTCTTTTCTTTTTGTATTTGTTATCTTTGATATAGGGAAGCTGGGTTCAAGGACCCAGAGGAGGGCCTGGCAGGATCAGCCAAGAAGGTCCTTGGCTTTGCTCAAGATAGAAATCAAATGCAAGCCTGAGAATGTGAAAACAGAATTTATTGAATAGTGTGAGTAACACAGAATAGCAGATGGGGCATCTGGGAGACTCAAAAAGGAGAGGAGAATGAGACTCATTAGCGCTAGGGATCAGGAGTTTATATTGGAAAGGGGTCTAGAGACCCATAGTAGGATCCCATCAAAGGCGAATATGTCAGGTGAACAATAGGTGTCATTCGATAAATTACCAGATGTATGTGTATTGAGGCCAGCTTCAGCCCATGTTTGTTTGAAGCTAGTTCTGGAACATGTTCAGGATCTGGCTCTTCCTAGATGTTATTAGGTGTTTCCAGCCTAGGACAAAACTTAGAGTAACAGTTAACTTTCTTGTTTCCCCCTTGAAGTGGGAACATAGCTTCTCTGGCTTATTGAGAGGCAAAATATAGAACATGAATAAATGAGGCCTAACAGAAAAACAGCAGAGATGTTCTTTCTGAATGATTGGAGTCCCTTCAGCTTCCCTGCCTCAGTGTTATCCATACATTATATTAATTAGAATTCTTAATGCTCAGAAACTTTAATTTCTAGTGAAAGGTAAATGATAAATAATTGTGAGCTGTTGCACCAACATTGTTATAGATTGGTAAATTTATGAATTCATTTTATAGTTTCTAAAAACCTTTTTTTTATAGTACAATTTTTTAATAAGCACAAAAGATATTTACTAACAGATCCAAATTCATTTTTAGTTTCTCTGTAATTAAGAAACCAAAAGTATGTAAGCTATAAACCTATTTTCTTATTTGTTAAATGACTGAGATATTCAGTGAATTCAACATAATTCATTATCTAACTTAGCAAAACATAACGGTTTCATGTTACCCAAAAGATTTGGGGAAAGTAATAATTTACCTATAAAATATTTTCTTATTTAAAGCTCTTCAATTTACTTATTCTTAACAACTATGCTTAGATTAGCCATAAAAACTTCAAGAGACATCAAAGTCAGTGATCTTCCCAAGCTGTTATTATTTTTAATACATTTTCTAACATAATATCAATTTGAGTTTAAGTAAATTCAAGTAGAATAAAAGTTACTGTTAATGCTGGTAACTTTGAAGACATATCTGCTTTAATTAAACCTTGATTTAGCTTATAATTGAATATTTTCCCAGATCACTTGAATTTGAAAAACATCTGGTTTAGTTTCTGTCTTTCTGAGAGTTATAGAATGTCCAATCTGTATAAGTACTTACCTTAAAGCCAATTAAATAGAGCTCTTTCACAAATAAATTTTAGCAATATTGATGTTTAGAGGCAGAAAAATTATCTCACATTTGATATGTATACACATAAATATACATATATATTGACATACATACATATACATATATATAGACACATACACATATATGTAGACAAATACAAACATAACTCTTAATAGCTTTTGTTTTGAAAAATATTTGCGGAGGGGACGTTATAGGCTTCATTCTGAATATCTTTTTTTTTTCCATCTCTCTTTTTCTCTTTTGATGAGAAACTTCTCCTCTAAGTTTGTATTTCAAAGAATGGCTTTTAGGTCCTAGAGAAGATGGGGGTAGAAAAGTTATACCTCACACTGGTCAGAGTGGCTAAAATGAACAAATCAAGAGACTATTATAGATGCTGGCGAGGGTGTGGAGAGACGGGCACTCTCCTACACTGTTGGTGGGAATGTAAACTGGTGCAGCCGCTCTGGAAAACAGTGTGGAGGTTCCTCAAAAAACTATCAATAGGACTCCCCTATGACCCAGCAACAGCACTGCTGGGGATTTACCCAAAGGATACAGAAATGCTGATGCATAGGAGCACATGTACCCCAGTGTTCATAGCGGCACTTTCTACAATAGCCAAATCATGAAAAGAGCCTAAATGTCCATCACCTGATGAATGGATCAAGAAGATGTGGTATATATATACAATGGAGTATTACATGGCAATGAGGAAGAATGAAATCTGGCCATTTGTAGGAAAGTGGATTGACCTCGAGGGTGTCATGCTAAGCGAAATAAGTCAGGCAGAGAAGGACAGATACCATATGTTTGCACTCCTTGGTCTAACAGGAGAAACCTAACAGAGGACAATAGATAGGGAGGGGAAGGGTGAAAGAGAGGTGGGAGAGAGGGACACAAATCATGAGACCCTTGAATACTGAGAACGAACTGAGGGCTGAAGGGGGTGATGGTCATGGGGGGGGGCACTTGTGGGAGAAGCACTGGGGGTGTTATATGGAAACCAATTTGACAATAAACTATTATTAAAAAAAATTATACCTCAAAAGAACCGCGAAAATATTCTCAAGAAAAAGCCCAGGGTGGACTTTTTGGAACATGTCCTTTTATCAGAGCCCTTTCCAGCAGTTTTATTTTAAAATGGATTCTTTTCCCCATTCCTCTAATTCCCCCCTTTTTTTTTTCTTTCTGTCTCAGGCAATTGTGGGTTGTGTTTACATTTGGAAGACATGATAAAAGACAAAAAAGAATGAAAGTTTTGGTTTTTCTTTTCTCAAGAGTTTTCAAGCAATTGCTATATAAAGTCTATCTTCCTTTCTTTTTAAGTATAGGACAATTTTGTTCCAATATCCTGATCTTTTATAATACCGGTAAGCATTTTCAGAGAAATAGATGAAGCTTGGAGATTGGTAAAGATAGGCGGGCTTCAGTTGGTCTCAGAGTTGTGTTTCCGATTTTAGAGAGATTTGCAAGACAAATTGTTCCCATAACCCCAGAGAACTGAATTACAGCCTGAATGTTAAGGGATTGGCCTGCCTTTTTAAATTAAACTTGTTTTTTCATTATATCAGGGAGGTTAACTAAAATGGGAATCAAAAGATTTATGCCTTTGCAAAACTGTATAAAGCATTTTAACAAAAGTCTTCTTTCTAAATATACAATTTAACATTGTCTTCTATTACTCCCTGAATATTGGTCTTTTCCAGATCATTTGTAAGAGTGATAGGGTTTTGGAGTGGTGGGGGTCCTGAGCTGATGGCCAAGAAAGAGTTCTTTAGATGGTTTGGTGCAAAAAAAGAAAAAAATGATTTTTATTAAAGCACCAAAACCAGACCCATGGGCAAAAAGAGCTGTGCTGGGGTTGTCAAGAATGACTGGCTATAGACTATGGAATTGGGGGAGGTAAAGGCAAAAGGAAGGCCTCCAGAAAGACTTTGATATGTTAAAGAGGACTTAGAAGATGGCAGGGGCCTTGCTATTGTCTAGCTAAGGTGGCTTCTCCTCTAATAAGGCATTAACATGATGACAATAAGGGGTTCCTCAAGAAATGTTATATTTTGTATTTGCCTCAAGTATTTGTCATTGGGCTGCTGGTCATGAAGAAATTTAATTCTACCTGCCATTTCCTTCTTGCCACAAAACTATGGAGGGGAGGGTGATATATGGGCTCCAGGAAACTGAGTCCATAGTGTAAGATTTTAATAGATGGAGGCAGAGATGGGAGGAAAGAAAGAGACCAGGTTATGGAGCCAAGAAAGCCTTTTTTGGGATCTGCGATTCACGGCGAAGTCCCATGACCCCAGGAGTGGGGAGTCAGGGAAGTCGTGCCTGATAGGCGATGGGCAGGGGGTTTTATGGGTGAGGGGGTTCTGGGTTTGATCTTGGGAGAGCAGATTATCAAATAAGGGCATTTCAGGGACGTGGCAGGATGGAATAGGTTGCCTCCTCTGTCAGGGTGATGGGAAGCTGGAGCTTCATGATTGGCTGTTTCCAAATGGGGCAGGACATTCCAGGTCTGCAGGTGAGGGGCAGGGGTCTTCTCCAGCCCCCAGAGAAATAGCCGCTCGGTCGCCACCTTAAGGTGACTCTTACACATAGATTTCTGGAGATTAGGCTATTGATAAGATTGCCTTTTTCTTATAATTTACTAAGAAATGTGTAAACTGATGGAGACTCAGGTCCTGTGATCTCTATTTGTTAACCATTTGTTTTCTTTGTTCTTGGGAAGCCAGGAGTGCCTGAGGAATATCTCAAACATCCCATATGCAAGGGGTGAGGTGTTGGTGGGTGTCAGCTGCCTTAGCTCATCAAGAGGATCTAAGAGAAATTATGATCATTCCTTTTGTTTGTGAAGGACTAGTTGGGGAGAGGGGAAGAATGAAGACCAGTACTGTCTGACCTGCCTCACGACCACAATATAATCATGTGCTGGAAGAATTCCCCTTAGCAGTCTGTCTAGTTGTCTGGTAGTGGGGTTGTAAATAGTCATTAACGTTTTTAATTTTTCTTTAAATTTGGTAGAATCATCTGTAAGTAGAGGGAGAATGGCTTTATAATTTAAAAGATTTGCTTTTGTTCAGGGCACATGAATTCTTTGCAAAGGTAGGATTAGGTCCTAGGATACATCTGCTAAGGTTGCTGCAAAGGACTATCTGAAACTGGCAAAACTTGATTATAGTAAACCAAGCCCTTCTGTCCATCTCATGTGCTTTTGCTAAATTCACTTTCTGGCTTTCAGCATTTATAAGAATAACCTATATAGTTTGAAACTAGAGATTAGGCCAGAGTACTCTGCAAATCTTGTAGGGAAAGGAAGTTAAAAGAGGCAGATAAAACCAGTTTTAAAATAGGAAGTTTACACTGGATATGGACATTAATTTGGTTATAAGTCTAATTTCTGTTTGTTTGTTTTGTCCAAAGAGTCCCTTAGGGTAGCTGTTATACTAATAATACAATCGAGAGCTCTCTATAAATAATTTTTTTCTACCAAACATAGCCAATTTAAAGGATCCATTGTTTGAGTATTGACAAATAGGATTTTATTAATTTCAGTAATACCAAGCCAATAAGCTTTTTTATGAAAAGACTCAGAAGGAACTTTTCATGCTAGAGTATGGACACAAGAGGCCGCTTTGGAGAAGGCATAGATGATGCAGCCCCAATGATCCAAACGTTTACTCCCAAAAGTAGTCTAGGAAAGCAAAGATTTTTTGTTGTAGAGGCAGTAAGAATGATGTGGTGTATATGGTGTGTCCAGTCTCCCACAAATGCAAGATGCCTCCAGTCATAGACCCACTAATCACTGGGCAGGTGCTACTTTAATGAATTTTTCTTTAAACACTAACAAACAACAAAGGTTGAGATGACAAAATTCCCTTAGGGGCTAGAACCTCTTACAATAAACTCCCTAGAGAACTGGCGTGACTTTATGGAGAATGCTGCTTATAACTGCCTGTCTTGGATCCCCAGTCTGTTAAACTGTTAACAGCAAATACTCAGTGCCCAGGAAGGGGCAAGTGACAAGTACTTGGGGAATGAGAAAAGACTGTTTACTTTGCACCAGTTCGAGCCCACCAGAGCACCCTCCAAAGGCCAAGCTATGGTTTTACTGGTCTTTTATACATTTGTGCTTCCAGGTTGGGCAGGGCTTAGTACCATCAGGCTTCTGGCTCCTGGCTGCAGGCTGGTATGAGGCAAGCAAGACTGCAGAAGTCAAAAGCATTCAAGGGGAGTATCTGGCTGCCCCTTTTTATCAGCTTTTACCAGCTTTCCTTCTCAAAACTAGCCCCCAGGATACTGCCTGGTCCGTGCATCCTCTGGATGGAGGAAACCTGAGAAAATATATTCACTTCGTCACAAAGCCAGGCTCTTACAACAAGATGAAAGGAAAAACCTCATTCAGTTTTTTTATATGCATATTAGCAGCTTTAGCTCTCAGAGCTAAACTAATACCTAGAAAGGATGTGCCATGGGGTTGGGGATTGTGTTTCCCTTTACAGTGTGATTCACTGCATGGAAGTTTTTCTTGAGGTTAGAGAGTGACCTATTATGAATCTACCTATGTCATGACCAACTTATCCTAGCATATGAGTCTTTGACTTATGTGGCAAGTGCTCTAAGAGCTTTTAAGTGCTTGACCCATGCCCGCCAATTTTAAGGCTTTGGATTCTAAAATGTCTCTTAACAATACCCTTTACCTCATGTGCACATGAGGTCAGCAGAGTTTGACTTAAACTTTAGCAGGGAGACACACACAGTCAGGACACCCAGGCTTTTCTTTCCAGGATGCAGTTTTCTTCATGCCAGCACAGGCTCAGCGGGGCTTAGGCCCCAAAAGGCTGAGCCCTGAGAAAAGTGAAGGTGTTGCCTTTTGTACAATTTTTGCTCCTTTGTCTCCATATATGATAACACAGTCTGAATGGGCCTTCTGTTTTACAGAGTTGGGAGGAATGTCACACACGCGCACATAGCCAAGTTGCCTTCCCTTGTCTTCAGGTTTTCACCACATTGCTTAGGGAGGGGGCTCTACCACATTCTCCCCTTTGATTCTTTTTTGAGTCAAAAAGCATCATCTTGCTTTAGTGGTTTATAGTTCCATAACATCATCACATGCGTGGATGTTTTCCTTTCAACCATTAACTCGGTGAGGCTGGAGACAGACCGTGTAACCAGAGGAGTATGCAAGGTAGGATTAAGCAAGCTCCCAAAATCAAGAGGATAATACCTATGAGAGTTTAAATCCCCTGAGAGTTGAAAAACATCCTCCAAATAACTCCTTGGGGTCCCAGCCTTTCTAGGTCTGTACTGGGACATGAGGAACCTTTCTCATTTGATCTGTGATCTCCTCCATGACTTTTCCTTCATCATCTATCTGTAGTCAGCACTTGCTCAGGTTAAACTTTCCACAAACTCCTCCCTCAGAGGCAAGCAAGTATTCTAAGGCCAAGCGATTTTGATAAATAGCATTGAGCATTTTGGTTTGTTTTTGGCTAGTAAGTTCAGAGCTGTGGCAGTTTCATTGGTTATAATTTCTACAACTGCTTACAATCTGATTATGCAGTTTAGCATGTAAATGGGAGCATGGTGGCCCCAGGACACATCCTCTGCCCAGGTGGCAGTGCCATAACATTGGATTATATGCCCAGGAGACCATTCATCACCTTTCCAACTACCAATTTGTAGGGCACATTGTTTCCTTTGAGTCTCCATGTCCCCATGCATTTGGACTCCCAAATGTTCCCCTCTGGCAAGTGGTAGCAGGAAGAAAGATGGACAAATAGTTCCCAGCACGCATGACCCTGACGAGCCTGAGGGAAGTACTGTATAGGCTGTCCTTTCACATATCCAGTTCAGTTCACTCAGGGTCCGCCACTCGATGGCTGTGTTGACATTGTCCCACGCCTCTTGGAGATGAGAGAAGTTAGACAAGGGGTGGGGATCAGATTCAAGGAGATCTGGGGTTCCTCACCATTGGGTTTACCAGGCAATTTAGTTGTAAAATCTTTGGTGTAGGCCTGTTAAGCTTCCAACAGAGATGGTGAACTCTTTTCTCCATCGGGCAAGGCAATTTTTCCCAATAATTGAGATTTTGAGGAGCCACACCCCGGTAGTAGGACTAAGGTATTCTGTTCCATTATAAAGTTCAGAAGGATCTAATTCTCTACCTCCTGTGGCCATTGATTCCCCCTTCTTGATTTCCCCACATACATAGCAAGAAGAGATCTTAAGAGTCTGAGCTATAGTCTCTGTTAGGGCTAGAAACAAGTTTCTTGCTGTGACTGAAATGGAAGAGGGAGCTACTTCTTATTTCTTCATTGAAGGAGTTAAAGACTTGATAGGACATGGTTGGATGGACTTGAAATGTAGCACAGTCCCTGGGTCTCTACCTCTCCCATGGATCAGGATGCCAACTCAGATACCCCACTGCCATGTAGAATCACCTCAGTTAATGATGGTAAAATTAACAGGGTTACAGGCCTTTGACTGATAACCTGATGTAGCAGTCCCCTTTTGAAGGAGCACTGTTGTGGTTTCTTTTTCCTAGTAACCCATGAAACACAGCTCCAGCTGGGGCATAAAAACTCAGGTGTTTAGGCACATAAACCATTTTCCTCACACATGTATTTGTCATTGAGTCAGTATTCCCACTCCCAATCTAAGCCTCCACATGGCAAATCAAACTTGGGTCCTCTATGACAAGTACCCACTTTTTCCTTTTTGACAGATGATGCTGGGCAAATAATTATAATCTCACATACATCAAACATAATTGACACCCGTCGTTTTGGGTTAGTAATTTGTGTCCTGCTGACCAAGGCCCTGAGCTCTTGGTAGGATCGGACTTCTAACCAATCTTCACTGGGGGAGTATTGTGGGTCAAAGCAAGTGTATTGTCTCTCCCACTGGCAGATAGAATAGGTGGTCATACTGTGTCTGCAGGTCTCCAGGACTTTTCCTCGGCATGAAAAGTGGGTATGGTATAGTAAGGTCCAATGCCAGAGTCCAGCTCCAGCAAGTCCAGGGCCCTGAAGGATGGACAGTGTCAGCAAAAGAGAGTGAGAGAGCCTCAGCTTATTTCCGCTTACCAGGCGTCTCTGCACTGACCTGAGAGTCAGCTTTATTTATTGAAAAAAATGTATGGGATACCAAAGAGAAGTGGCAATTGCCTTAGACAATAATTTCTGATAACAAATTCTTTGATATGTAAAAATTTCCCAGAACATAGATTGGTAGAAGACTCACGCATAATCTTTACCACTAGAGATCAAAGTAGGTGACTAGGGGAAGGAAGGGAATCTTTAGCATTCAAATTCAGGGTGATGTTTTTAGCATAGCAAAGGCAAGAGTTAGGTCTTTGTGAGCAGGGGTCAATTAGCCTGTTTTAGAGGGGAAGAAATCTAACATTTGCTCCTATAATCACAAAAGAAGAAGCTCGTATAACAAGTTTTTTCACAAGGTACAATTCACTCCTGATATCAGTCAGGCGCCTTGGGGGTCGGTGCACAAGCAGAAATTGAGTGGGGGTTGTGTGAGTGCAGACGCCAGTAGCCATCTGATGGTGGGAGGCCTTGCAAACCTGCCTTACTTCAGAGATATCTCCCAACAGTCCAAGTGACTCCCTGGCCTGACCTGGTTATGCAAATATATGGGTCACGTGATGAGGAATCTAGGTCTACAGAAGAGGACCAGATTAGAAGCAGCCAATACCAACCAAGCATCCTATCCATAAAAGGAAGGTAAGTGCTAATAGAAACTTCTCACCACACTCTGAGCTGACTAGGGCAGCCTCTGCCAATCTTATGGTGAAAAGTAGAGCAAGAATCACAATGACAGCAAGACACAAGGGGTGAGAGTGTGTCACAGTAAGGAAATAGACATAGAAAATAAAGACAGTCTTTTTGTTCAACCGGACTATTGATTCCTCAAGCTTCTGCCATGCATAGATTAGTCAGCTTCCGGAGTGACTAAAGCAGGGCTGCAGTTCTGGAGACTGGAGTCACAGACTGCTTCTTCCATATGGTCAGCTTGCACAGTGTTGATGGATCAGGAATATGCACTCCCAGTTTTGAGATGCCAGCTTCATTCTGCTGTGGTGAATCCAGGGACCCACTCCAGCTACCTTTACTGCAGTAGGGGTAGACACAATGACAGTAAACAGGCCCCTCCAGAAGGGTTTTAGGGGTTGGACATTCCATTCCTTCACCCGTAGAACAGCCCCTGGTTTGAAGGGATGAACATCTGTGGCCAGACTCACAGGTGATGGTTCCCTTTCACCCAGTGTATATGGTGGTAAGGGTAGAGCCAAGGGCCCACATCTGTTATGTTAGGGTTAGATTACTTATCTCATTTAGACCCCTCTATGACCTCGATAATGAGAGGAGGGTGCCCATGAAGGATATCATAAGGAGAGAACCTCCTCTGCCTAGTGGAGCTACACATGGTTCTTAACAAAGTGATTGGCAACACCTAGTCCCAGTGTAGGTGGATTTCCTGACATAGTTTGCTTAATTGCAGCTTCAGGGTTCAGTTCATTCATTCCGCCTTCCCAGAGTTCTGGGGTTATTATGCCATGTGTAATTTCCAGGTGATCTTTAACCCCTTTGACACCAGCTGCTCCACCTCATACACAAATGCTGGCCTATTATCTGATACCATAGTGATAGGTTTCCCAAATACAGGAATCATTTCTTTTAGAAGAAGTTGGGCCACATCACGTGCCTTTTCTGTTCGAGTAGGGAAGGCTTCCACCGAGCCCAAGAAAGTGCACACAAAGACCAATAGATATTTACAGCCTCAGTCCGGGGAAGTTCAGTGAAGTCCACCATCATATTTTCAAACAGTGCTCTCCCCCAACAGTTTGCACCCCAAGGGTGGCCTTGGGTCACTGATGTGGGTTATTCTGGACACACATTTCACGTAGCTCGTATACTGTTTGGATTATGCTAGAGAGCCGAGGGATGTATAAATGTTGGCTCAACATAGTCTTGAGAGCTGTCCGGCCAATATGGGTTTCCTAATGAAACTGCTTGACACAAGCTGGAACCAAGGCAACATGAATTGCCACTCAGCTGTCTTCAAATGTCCACTATCCATCTGAAGGTAGCTTCCATTTTCAGTCTTAAACCAGGTACTCTTGTGCTGTGGTAATTAGGGTCGCGTTTTGCCAGTGGACTAGGGAACAGTGCTGTGGTTAACGCCACTGATTCTGCTGTTCCTTTGGAAGCTGAAAGCTTTGCCTCTTGGTTTGCCTTACAGTTTCCCCACAAGCTACCCCACCGCCCATGCTGCCATGGTGTGGTATTTCCCCTTTGGTGTCCCCAATAATGCATGACTGCCAGTTTTTTAGGGGCCCACACAGCATCTAAGAGTTCAAGGATTTCCTTACCATACACTATGTTTTTTCCTCCTGAGTTTATTAGACCCTTCTCTTTATATAAAGCCCCATGTACATGGAGGGTGGGGAAGGCATACTTAGAGTCTGTGTATATAGTGACATGTATCCCTGCCACCAGTTGGAGGGCTCCTGTTAGTGCAACGAGCTCTGCCTTCTGTGCTGAAGTCCCCTTTGGCAGGGGTTTGGCCTCAATGATAGAATTCAGGATCACCACGGAGTACCCTGCAAGGCATTCTCCCTCTTTCACAAAATTGCTACCGTTGGTGAAATACTCAGTGTTGGGGTCCTTGAGGGACTGGTCCCTCAAGTCTGGCTTGCTGGAAAACATCTAATCCATGACTTCAATCAGTCATGATCTGGTTGACCTGGCCCAGAAGGCAGTAGGGCTGCAGGGTTTAGGATCCTCACTACTTCTAAGTGAATACATAGGTTCTCACATAGCATTCTCTGTCTGATCATCTGAGTGTTGGTTAGCTAGAATTGTCCCTTGTACTCCATTAATGTCAATACTGAATGAGGCACTCAGACTGTCAGTTCTTGTCCCACCGTTAACTTGTCAGCCTCAGACACTAAGAGGGCGATGACTGCAAGTGGCCATAGGTAGGGTGGCCAACCTTGGGCAATGGAGTCAAGCTGCTTGGAGAGATATGCCGCTGGGTGATGCCATGACCCCAACAGCTGGGTTAGGGCTCCCACCACGATGCCAATATGTTCACAAATGTACAAGAAGAAGGGCTTGGACATGTCTGAAAGCCCAAGACCAAGCGAGTTGGCGAGGGCCTATTTGATCTCTTCAAAGGCCTTTGCTGTACTTGCTCCCATAACAGAAATTCCCACTTTCCCTGCTTTGTGGCCTCATAAAGGGATTTTGCCAAGACTGAGAAGTTAGGTATCCAGATTCTATAGAAATCTGCAGTCCTGAGAAACTCCCCAAACTGACGTTGGATCAAGAGGACTGGGACTGAACAAACGGCCTGTTTTCTCTGCAGGCCAAGTTGGCACTGCCCCTGGGAGAGGTGAAAGCCAAGGTACTTGACTTTCTTTTGACAGACTTGGGCCTTTTTCCTTGAGACCTTATAGCCAGTTTCCCATAGGAGGGTAAAGAGCTACTGAGTTCCATGCAGTTCCCCCCGCCCCCCCCCCCAAACCTTCCAGCGAGCAGTGGAAGGAAGGAAGACACTGAAGGAAGACACAGCCATGTTTATCCACTAGGAAAGCTCTTAGATCTGAGGCTAATGCAGTATTGAAAATAGTTGAGGAGTTTCTAAACCCCTGAGGCAATCTGGTCCAAGTCAACTGGCCTTTGTCACCATTTTCAGGATTTTCCCACTGAAAGGTGAAGATTGGTTGACTCTGCAGAGCCAGGCAGATGCAGAAGAAGGCATTCTTGAGGTCTAGGCAAGCAAAGAAGGCAACTTCAGCAGAGATAAGACCCAAGAGAGTGTATGGGTTCAGGATAACCAGGTGCAGGGTGATAGTGACTTGGTTTATTCATGCAGGTCTCAGACTGGCCAGCAGTCATCAGTGCCCAGCTTCTGGACAAGTAGGAGAGGCGTGTTCCAAGATGACCAATAGGGTCAGAGGATTTTGTATTTAATGTTTATTTATTTTTGAGAGAGAGAGAGAGAGTGCAAGCTGGAAAGGGACAGAGAGAGAGGGAGACACAGAATCAGAAGCAAGCTTCGTGCTCTGAACTGTCAGAACAGAGCCTGATTCAGGGCTCGAACTCATGAAACCCGAGACATCGTAACCTGAGCCGAAGTCGGACGCCCAACTGACTGAGCCACTCAGGCACTCCAGAGGATTCTGTATTTTAGAAGTCTCTCCTGGTGCTTCTGTATCCCTGTCTGTGCCTTACGAGGGATGAAATATTGCTTTTGGAAGATGGGCCCTGCCTCTGGCTTTAGTTCTATAATTACTGGAGGTATGTTCCAGGCCAGTCCTGGTGGGTTGTCTTCAGTTCACACTCTTGGTACTCTGAAGGGCAGCTCAGGTCCCTGTTGTAGCTTCTCCATGAGACTGCAGTGGTGCCATTCTTCCCCTTGGGGAATTGTGAGAGTCACAATTTTTGCTTCTGGCTTTCATAGGGTCAGAGCAGCTTGTCTGTGGGAGTTTAAGGTTATTTGGACCTGCAGCTTTCCCAACAGGTCCCGGCCCATTGAAGCCATGGGGCAGTCTGGGAGGTATAGGAATTCAGGGATGACTTTATGCCCACCTAAACTGCATCTTCAAGGCAGCAAGAAGGGACGTTGTGTCCAATGTCCATGGCCCCCACAAAGGAGGCTTGTCTCTCTAACAGGGGGCCCATGGACTGGATCACCACCAAGTGTTCTGCCCCAGTAGCTACCATGAGGTCACTGGGTCGGCCTCACACATTCATCTGGACATAGGATCTTGGGGACCTATCAAAATAGAACCCAGTCTGTCCTAATCCTCCTCATAGTCCTCCATGGTGATTAGCCCCACAGAATCATCCTCAGGGGCCCCATAAGGGCTTGATACTTGTGATGCGGCTTGATACTGGCCCTGGACCACATGGACTTTTTCTTTCTGCTTGGGGTCCTGCTGAGAATTACCCAGCTGCAAGGGGCTGTAATTTTTCTAATGGCCCTCCTGATGACCATAAGTGTACTGGTTCCTTACTAACTTTGATTCTTGGCAAGATGATCCTCCCTGCTGTTCTCCTTTTTGGCCTCATCTTCATCCCTGTGGAACACCTTTCTGGGAGCATTTCAACCACTCCACCAAGGTAGCAGCTAACAAGTCTGCATCTTTTCTGCATCTTCTAGTATTCTTCCCTCTATGTCACCTGATCACTGGGTTTTTAAAAATTTTTTTATGTTTTTTTAATTTATGTTTGAGAGACAGAGAGAGACAGCGTGAGCAGGGGAGGGTCAGAGAGCAAGAGAGACACAGAATCCGAAGCAGTCCCCAGGCTCTGAGCTAGCTGTCAGCACAGAGCCCGACGTGGGGCTCGAACTCATGAACCGTGAGATCATGACCTGAGCTGAAGCCAGATGCTCAACCGACTGAGCCACCCAGGCCCCCCCTGATCACTGTTGACAAATACTTTAGTTGCTATATCCAACAACTGTCTGGCATTCATGTTGGAAAAACACTCTAGCTTTTACAGCTTGTGCCAGATGTCCCCTTGGACCTAACTTACGAAAGCTTTACTGACCATCAGATGGCTAATGGGCGCCTCTGGATCAAAAGTTGTGTAGCGATGAAATGCTTCACATAGTCTTTCATAGAACTGACTCAGGCTCTCCTCGGGTCCCTGGAGCACTTCTAATATTTTACTCATATTTATGACCTTTTTCTCCCCTTTCTACATGTCACTTAGAGAGGATTCTTGATACTGTTCAGCCGTTGTGAGCCCTCCATCTACACTTGTGTCATTTGGACCCCATTTGGGGTCCTCCCCAGGGAAATAAGCCTCAGCCTAAGTCTGGATGTCTAGCACTCCAGCTGGGGCATTCTCCTCTAACCATTTTAGGGGTGCCTGAGTGACAGTCCTCCATGTTGAAGAGGGTCAGGAAGAGCTGGCAGCAGTCCATCCTGGTAGGTTTGTGGATCTGAATTATGGACTGCACTGGTTCAATCATAGCCTGGGGCTTCTCCATATAGGAGGGCATATGGTGCTTCCAATTTAGGAGATCCGTAGTGGTAAAGGGTTCGTACACAAAAACACCCTGGCCTTCTCAAATCTGATCTTCCTGATCATAACAGACAGGTCCCCTAGTTTCCCTCAGTGGCATCTGTAGGAGTCCCCAGTGTCACCACCCTGAAAGTCTATCTCTACTGGCCTGATCTTCTAGTTGCCTTCTTGCAGGGGTTAGGAATGATGGTCCAGGCAAGCCAGTCACATCCAGAGAGGCTGGTAGTGCTAGAAGTTGTGAGGTTTCAGATCTAGAGGCAGAATCCAGTGGGGTTTCAGCAGCTGGGGCAGCTGGAGGCACAGGTGGCAGTGAGGGATATAATGAAGCATATGGTGGTGGGGTCCCCTCAGGCTCTCCCAACAGTATGGGTTTTTCAGTTTGGGGCTGGCATTTGGAGAAAGCCATGTCATGTACATGTCAGTACAGACATTTAGCCAAGGTGACCAAGGTAGGACCAGGTCTTGCCAACAGTCAATGTAAGGAAATTGATCGGGTTGGCCTGGACCAGTGACCCTGAATACTCAGCCAACTAGTTTCTTATCAAGTGAACCCTTAGATGGCGAGCCCACCCTGAATTTCACAGAATGTTCAGAGCTTTCCAGGAGTTCATTTCACACCATAATCTTCTGAATATCCCTTTTTGAAATCACTCAACATATAGTCTAGGGGAGTCAGTTTACTCTGCTTTCCACCCATTTCCTCCTCTAGTGGACAACTTTCATTCATAAGAGAGGAAAAATGGAGAAGAAAAGGTCTAATTTGGAGAGGACACATGCTCGGTTTGTCTGTTTCCATCCGCTCTACTCTTGGCAGTATTTCATGCTCCTCTTAGCAGTGGCAGGTTTCATATCAAGCTCTGACCCGGATCAGATTCCCAAGAAAATCAGATGCCGCCCTAAGCCATATGAGGTTGCCATGTAACCAAGGATCAAGATTCACTACTCACTTCAGCCCATTGGTCAGGTTGGAACTTTCCCTCTGTCTGTCTCATTCACACACAGTCACACAGTGACGCCAACTTGCCATCTAGTGTCCCAGCACCTTGGTGTTGCATTTTCATTCCTTACGGAACTACTCAGGCAACTCTGGGAAGTGAACAGGCTCCCTTTCTGCCTCTCAGGAATAGGTCTACAAAAACAAACCCAGGTTCTTACCAGTCTGATGGACGGAACTCCCTAAGCTGGTTCCTGGGCCTCACCAGGTTCCATTGTGCATCTGGGGACCTTGCTCCAGCATGCTGGGAGGAGCTAGTCTCCTATAGATCAAGTGGT
Organism: Helogale parvula; assembly: GCA_004023845.1. Taxonomy (NCBI): domain Eukaryota; kingdom Metazoa; phylum Chordata; class Mammalia; order Carnivora; family Herpestidae; genus Helogale; species Helogale parvula. The sequence continues at coordinate 44,505 of PJEM01009446.1, forward strand.
CCACAAGTGCCAGGCGAGGTCACTTCTGGCACTCTAAGGTTCTCACCCCTGTGGCAAAGGAGGTGGAAACACACCATCTCCAAATCCCAGATTCGAGCCCCCAAGAAATGTAGCCGGGAGAAAGACACAGAACTGGAACACCAAGGTTTTTCTTACCAGGATGCAGCTTTATTCGTGCCAGCACAGGCTCAGTAGGCTAAAACCCCAAAAGGCTGAGCCCTGAGATCAGTGTGGGGGGGTGCCCTTTGAACAATTTTTGCTCCTTTGTCTCCCATATATGGTAACATATAGTCTAAATGGGTGGTCTGTGTTAAAGAGTCGTGAGAAACGTCACTCACATACATTCACATAGCCAGGTTACCTTCCCTTAAGATTTTCACTACATTCCTCAGGGCTGGGCTCTATCACAAATCATGAATCATGAACTCAGTCTGTAAGGCAGGCTCCAACAGTAGGCTTATGGAGCCCGTGCCTGTGTTCTGCCCTGTTGTAATACTTATATGTGACAAACAACACAAAAGACACAGACAAAACAATAGCCATCTCTGGAAAGAAACGGATCAGTAAATCCAAGAGTATTCTACCAAATTTTTACCACGAGTCACTAAACCCAAAGAACTAATTCCACAGAATTTTTTCCTTCTATCTAAATTTAGAGAAAGGAAAAAAAGATTCTTAACACTCTTGCTCCATTGGACTCTGTAGATAGATTCTTGGAAGCTGCCATGGTAAGAAACCTTACCTTTTACAGGATATACATCAGTTGTCCCAAGATCTGTAAACTGCAGAATCTTTGGAGCAAATATCAAGTAGAATTTTATCTTGCCAATTATGTCTACTCTAGGGAAGGAAGAAATCATTTTTCCTGTGCCCATCAGGGTCCTTCTTGACTAAGAAGTAAATCGACATGAGACACATTAATGGGAGAAAAAGACCAAAGTTTTATTACATGCAAACAGAAGTCTCATAATTGAGGAAATGAGCAAGGCAGGCAGCTTTTATACTTTTTAGACAAACAGACAATAAATCTGTGATGGATTGACACAACAAAGAAAACTTAACTTTGGGAGCTTCAGTTAGCAAGGAATCCTAAATAGAATTAGGCTGGGGGAGTAAATTAGTAAAAAGTAACAAGGGTTGTTAATACAGCCTTCTCTGCTCTAAATTTTCTATCTCTGGTGATAAGGATATCTTTACTTCCTGGTAGAAGAAGGGTACCTTTCACATGAGAAATTTATATCTTGTTTTCTGGAGACAAAGGAGGGAGGGTTTAGAGTGTTCTTTTTGCGTTGATCTTTTCATAAGTAACTTTTAGTGAAAATAATTGATATGCCAAAGTGGCACATTTTGGGTGACCTGCCCTTGACCTTTGCACTCTATAAAGATTTAATAGTAATTATTATGGTGCCTGAGAATGTTTATGAAATAAAATTAGGGGTAAATATAAAAATATCACCCTTCACTTCTTTAATGTTTTATAGGGCTGTAATTTATGAATCTGTCTAAATGCTTTGCCAACCAATTGCAGAAAGCAACTGCCCTGCTGCCGCGTGCTATACCTTTAGCCCTCAGGGATGTAGAATTTATGAATGCCTGTTTCCAAGGTAGCATACCTCTTTATCCTGTAAGGGAAATACTTTAATAATTTTGTCCAAATTTCAGATGCTGTCACTAGAAAAATAAACCACCTTTAAAAATGTTTTGTGCTTTTTACAAATCTAATATAAATATATCCCAATTGTACTAGTATTGAAGAGCTTTGCTGAGCACATCTTTGTTTCTAAGTTCAGCAAGAATTTATTTTGGAATGCCCCCAATGATATTACATTATATTTTAAATGTCTTTCTTCATTAAGGTTAGGAAATTGAGGTAATTTGCAAAGAACTATCACATTCTCACATTTCCCTGTGTTCAAACCTGGTAGGGCAAAAGTGTTAGCCTTTAGCTAACTCAAGAATTCTTTCTCATTAGTGTTCATGTGGCTTACTGACTTAGTCTTTTGGAGGGGGGGGGAATGACGTGGAAGAATGCTTTCAAGCCAACAGACAGGAAAAAAAGGTTAGAATATTAAAAGAAAATAGGCAATGTATATACTATGTCTTTCTATGCATATTAAGTCTTTCTGATATTAAACTTGAATAAAAGCAAAAGTTGATGATTAGGGAACCCAAAGAAAGAAGTGGCCTGTTGTAGACTCTGGGTCTGGAGTTCTCCCTTGTCCAGCAAGAAGGCAGGATGCACAATTAAAAATGCCAGAGAGGCTAATGTCCAGGAGGAGACAAGAGCCCAGAGTAAGGGTCCTTGCTCCATTTTTATTAGGCTCAGAAGGCTTATAAAGGTGGTGATGGGTGCACACAAAGAGACCATGGTATTGTGAACATTAACTCATGGGCGTGAAGGAAAGGGCATTTTGAAGATATGCAGTGTTAGGTGTTTGGGTCAATACAAAACAAGATTCTGGTGCTGGATGGAAGGTTGTTTACAGCAAACATGAGTTGCCACCTCTGTTTACCTAAAATGGCCTAGGGCATGAGAAAGAGCTTGCCACCTCAGTTGTCAACAAGACACCTTTTTTTTCCTAATTAGCTTTGCTCTGGGCAACTTCACCCCCCAGCAGTCTGTAGCCCTATTTACCTGTTTACCTAATTTGGTCCTTCCTTCCTGTGAAAGAGCTTTCTGCTTTTGTACTAAGTTGGGGGCGTTTCCACCTTGAATACCTAATCTTGTTTACCTCATCTTGGATGTTTTCATCCTGGGATTCCCTATTCCTATGCCTTTTTCCTATACTAGGAGCCTTGCCCTGCTGTACCTATACTGGGGGCCTTTGCCCTGTTTACCTAATCTTCTTACCTAATCTTGTTACCCAAAACCGGGTGTGTACATCCTATGACTTTCTAATTCTTTATGCCTTGTTAACCCATAGGGGCAAGCTCAGGGAATTCCTAGCTTATTCCCCACAGTGGCCAAAAGCAGGATGAATCTATTTTGATGTAGGAAAAAATTCGGTGCTTTTTGAATGAAATAGAAAAATAAGGACTGTACAGTCTTAGCCACGATTTCTTCCTAGTTTGGCTCAGAAGAAATTAAAGTTGTGGAATATAGCATGCAAATATAAACTTTTACATAAAGCCTGTACCTTTTGGTGAACTATAAAAAATGCATAGGGGTGCCTCGGTGGCTCTGTCGGTTAAGCATCCGGCTTCAGCTCAGGTCATGACCTCACTGTTCGTGGGTTCGAGCCCTACATCAGGTTCTGTGCTGACAGCTAGCTCAGAGCCTGGAGCCTGCTTCGGATTCTGTGTCTCCCTCGCTCTCTGACCCTCCCCTGCTCGTGCTGTCTCTCTCTGTCTATCAAAAATAAATAAAAAGCATTTAAAAATGCATAGCTTTATTTTATGGCATATATTCAGAATAATCTTCATATTTTATTGCTTGGGAATATTTTCTGATTCCTTCCTCTTTATGAAAGAATGATGACAACCTGTGCCTTTGATACCAGTTAGTTTAACTGTTCTACAAAGATCAATGACAATAATTAAGCCAAGATATTGTTACTTTATATTTCCAAAACACTTCTTCAAATGTATAATGAAGGTGAGATAAGAACATTAATAAAAGGATGCCTGGATGGCTCAGTTGGTTGAGCGACCAACTTTGACTCATTGAGCGACCAACTTTGACTCAGGTCATAATCTCACAGTTCATGGGTTTAAGCTTCATGTCAGGCTCTGTGCTGGCAGCTCAGAGCCTAGAGGCTGCTTCCGATTCTGTGTGTTCCTCTCTCTCTGCCCCTCCCCTGCATATATGATCTGTCTCTCTCTGTCTCTCAAAAATAAATAAAATGTTTATTAAAAAAATTTTAAGAACATTAATAAGAACTGGTTTCTAATATTGAAGATTTCATAATAGTTCCAATATCACCTATCTTTGGAAGAACTGCCAATTTCTCTTTTACAGAAATGTAGTGTGTGTGTGTGTGTGTGTGTGTGTGTGTGTATGAGAGAGAGAGAGAGATGTAGAATAATAATCACAGAGTTTTGTTTGACTTGTTTCTGATTTTAACCTATAGTAGGCAGGAAACATTCTCCCAGGCAGGGCTGATAGGGAATATATGTACTGATTCAGTTGTACAAACTATTTATCATGTGTATCCCTTCAGTCCTGGTTGGACAGTGTCTTTTGTGATTGGTCACTGTCCATGCTGAGTCAGATCATAAATAATTTGAAGATAACTCCTATATCTCAAAGGTAACCAAGACATTGTATACTGAGTCTGGTTTAATTGGTCTTTCCTTGCATACAAACCAGAGTAAATGTGGCCAGTGCTGTGGGAAGCAAGTGCTGCAGATCAGTTGGGATCCTGGATCCCACATCTATAGAATAGAGATTATAATAATTGCTTCCTTATAAAGCTGTAGGCTGTAGTTAATTCACATCAAGTTTTGGAACAGTGTTTAAAACAATATGTGCTATTACCACTTCTGTAATTATTATAGCTATGAGCATTAGTACTCCACAGAAATATTAGGCTGGACACAACAGAGAGGACAGACACAGGGTCATGCCTCAGTTCTGAGATTCATAGCCATGAGCAGGAATACCTTTGAAAGTCCCTGAGTTCCAATCATAAATCATAGAATACAAAACTACAATGTAATATTAACCTCTTGCCTGTCAGATGGCTAAAATCAACAGTACTAGAAAAAGCAGGTGTTGGTGAGGATGTGGAAAAAATGGACCACTTCTGGACTATTGGTAGGAATGCAGGCAGGTACATCCACTGTGAATATTCTCTTCAAAAAAATCAAAAACAGAATTACCCTATAATCTAGTAATCACAGTACCGGGTATTTACCCCCAAAATATAACACTAACTCAAAAGGATATATGCACCATATATATAGATATTTGTTGTGGCATTATTTACAGTAGTGAAATTATGGAAGCAGCCCAAATGTTCTTCAGTAGATGAATGGGTAAAGAAGTGGTATATATATATATATATACAAGCAAATATTACTCAGCCATAAAAAAGAATGAAACCTTGCCATCTGCAGCAATGTGGAGAGATCTAGAGAGCATAATGCTAAGTGAAAGAAGTCAGTCAGAGACATACCATATGATTTCACTCATATGTGAAATTTAAGAAATGAAACAGAGAAAAAGAGACAGACAAAGCAAGAGACAGACTCTTAAGTATAGAGAACTAACTGATGGTTACTAGAGACAATTTTGGTGGGGGGAATGGGTGAAATAGGTGATGGGGATTAAAGATGTTAAACAACAACAACAAAAAGTAAGAGAAAAAAAAGAAAATATTTTCTCTAAGTTCCTCTCCAGCATTAGCTAGTGCTTTGCCTTAAGTTAGGTAAATTATCTGTGATTTTAAATGAAGCATCTGAACTTTTGAAAAGTTAATGGATTAGTCAGGAGTTACCCAGTTAGGGCAAGATAGGTTTAAGACAGAGCTAGAAACCAGCTGGTCTGCTTTCTAGGCCAGTGGGTTCAGCACACCATGCTGCCTTTGGTCCTGCTCTGCAACAGTTCCTACGGCCTGTGGTCACTTTTGTGTTTCTGTGTGCACTGTTGTCACATCAACTGTATCAGAATTTGACACCTATTCAACAATACAGTCAATATTCATATATATGTATATATGTACACACATATAATTATATGTATTGTACTTCAGTTATGATGTTATATAACATCTTTATATGTAATATATAATACTTAAATATTATATAAATGATCTGTGATTCTCTTTATAAAGGAGATAATGGTGTACTATTTTTGAGTACATAACTTTTAAACCTTGTATAGTGGAAACAGATGGGATGGTTTGTTTTTGGTTGTTTTTTCTCCCCTGGAAACCTGCAGAGCGGATGTTTTGAGTCCTTTTTTGCCAGGTGGATATATCAGTATGGTGTTGGCAGGGGCACCTGTGTTCTGTAGGTGGATATTAACACAGTTGCCAACCCTAAGGATTCTTGAGTCTTCAGTCAAAGGAGATTTAAAGGCTTTGCTTAAGAATAATGTACTCCTAATTTAATCAAGTATCCAAACTAAAGAAAGCCTAAAGGCAGACAGATAGTTGATAAAACAATAAGAATAAGTGATCCACCCTACCTATTTGGATAGACATGTTTAGAAAAATGGCATTCAGGTAAGAAAATTTTCCAGTTATATATTTTAATTTTATTAAAATTAAGAATGAATAGTAAGCCGTTTTTGCCAATCTGTGCTTTTGTTTTAGGGCAGTCTGTAAAAGTGTACATTGATTCTGTGTGTCCCTCACACAGGGTGCCTGGGTGGCTCAGTTGGTTAAGGGTTCGACTTCTGCTCAGGTAGTGATCTCACCGTTCATGAATTCAAGGCCCACGTCAGGCTCTGTGTGCTGACAGCTCAGAGCCTGGAGCCTGTTTCAGATTCTGTGTCTCCTTCTCTCTCTGCATCTCCCACTCTGTCTCTCTGTCTCTCAAAAATTAATAAACATTAAAAAAAATTGAGAGATAATACTTTATACTCCAGAAAAATATAAACAAAAGGAAAGTAAGGACTCCTTAAGAACATTAAATTGGGAGTTATGAGGGTGCCTAATGTCCGCCTATACCGTGCCAGGTAAAAATGAAGGATACTTGTTCTCAGGTCATTCATAGTCTCCTGAAAGAGGCACTTTAAACAAAAATATTATGTTACAGTGTGGCAAGATCTGCAACAGAGGTAATGCAGGTTACCAAAGGAATAATAATAATTAAAATTATAATCCAGTTGGTAGGTGTGTGGGAGAAATGCCAAGAGGAATTCTTTTATATTCTGAGACTTTAATGATTTCTAGAAACTTTGACAGAGCTATAAACGATCTTGTGCATGAGCCTCTTAAGCTTTCTCTGGGATTAATATGCACTTGCAAAACCCTCTGCTTTCCCAGTCTTTAGGTCATGTCTACTAGAGTGCAGGCTAGAGAGCCGTGCTACCCACGTTCAGATTCCTGCTTCTCCTCTTTCCGGTTGTATGGTGATGAGCAGATTATTTCTCTGTTCTTCAGTTTTATAAAAAGACAAGAGTCATAGTATTTATCTCACAGTATTATTGTGAGGATTAAATGAGACAATACATGGGAGGCATTTTTGGAAGATTGACTATTACACAGTCTCAAGAATATTTTAGTTCTTACTATTAATTTTGGAAGCTAATAAACCAGGATCATTGAAACACACCATGTTGATCATTTTACTACTTCCTAAAATACTGTTTTCTGTCAAATAACATTTTCCATTGTTTTCCCTTTCTAGCTCCAAGAGGGAAGCGAGGATGGAAAACCTTTTATGCTGTACTAAAAGGAACAATTCTTTACTTGCAAAAGGTAAACATAAATTTAAAAATTTTATGAAATGATTTAACAAAGTACCACCAAAATATTCATATAAAGAGGCTATTCTATAAAATTTCTATAAAGAGGCTACATCAAACACCCAAAAGATCATTTAATTGATATCTAAATTCTTTTTTAGATTGTTTTTTGTTTCTGGTTAAAAAATTATTTTAGAAATTATATATGTGTGATTCTATATATTATATAAAGTATTTTATGTATAAAGTGTTTTATGGTATACATGTTCTATATGTATTTTATAATATATTAAATATATATAAATATTTTGTGTTCCGTTTGCATTCAATTACAAAATGTGAATATGGGTTGATAGGTCAGACTGCATGTGGTCTAATAAGGTACAAATCTGTGGTAGCACTTGTCCCAGTGGTGATTTATGATACAGATTAGTTATATCTTCATATATATCCTTCATTATTGCCATTTAACAGTATTTCTTCATTTAATTATTTATCTTCATTTAGATTTCATTTAGATCTAGAAACAATTTTCGTTCATCCTAAGGTATTAGTACTTAACAATGCGAATATAATCCGAGTTGTCTGTGTAGATTTTTAAACAGATCACTTCCTGTCAGGATCCTTTCTTCTAATCCCAGAATCAGGAAATCTGTATGGGATCAATTTTATATGTTCTGACCTTTGAAGGGTACTCCCTGGAGTTTCCACCTCTCTAGCTCTCCGTGTGTGAACATGGGAAATTTGTGTGTTGACTGGAATGAGAGGTCCACCACTTCCCCCAACCCAACAGGATTCCAGCTCCAACTGTGAGGGGCAGCTTGGAATTCGGGCTACTAGGAGGCAAGGCAGTAACAATACTGTCGTCAATGGTGACTGATAGGAAAAATTTTATTTATTTATTTTAAATTTTTTTAATGTTTACTCATTCTTGAGAGAGAGAGACAGACTGCAAGTGGGGAAAGGGCAGAAAGATAGGGGGAGACAGAATTTGAAGCAGGATCCAGGCTCTGAGCTATCAGTACAAGAGCCTAACACAGAACTCGAACTCCTGAAATGCAAGATCATGACTTGAACTGAAGTTAGATGCCTAACCAACTGAGCCTACCAAACACACCCCGAAAGTTTTATTTTTTTAATTGTGGTAAAAACATAACATTAGGTCTACACTCAATTAAGTTCTAAGTAACTATCAGAACAATGATGAACAGTAAACCTCTGGAAATTTTATATCTTCATTGATAATATCCAGTGAATAGCAATTCTCCCACTTCCCCCTGTTCCCAACTGCTGACAACCACCATTCTACTTTCTGTTTCTTTCTGTAACTTTGGCTATTTCATATAAGTGGAAAAAAGTAATAATCTGTCCTTCTCTGGGTAATTTCACTTAATGTGATCAAGATTTATCTGTGTTGTAGCCTATGACAGAATTTCTTTCCTTTTTATGACTAAATAATATTCTGTTTTTTACTTAATTTTCGTTATTCATTCATCTATACACATTTATGTTGTTTCTACGTTTTGGTCATTGTAAATAATGCTGCAGTAAACCTGGAAGTGCAGATCTCTCTTTGATATCCTGATTTCAATTCCCATTGATAAGGATAATGCATAAATGGGATCACTGGATCATATAATAGTTCTACTGTTTATTATCTGAAAAACCTCTAAACCATTTTCCGTAGTGGCTGAATTATCCCGCCTACAGTACACAGGAGTTCCAATTTCTCCACATGGATGTCAACATTATTTATTCTCTGTTTTTTTTTTGTTTTGTTGTATTTTGTTTTTAGTAATACCACTGTAACAGGTGTAAGATGATATAGCATTGTGCTTTTTATTTACATTTTCCTGATTAGTGATGTCGAGCATCACTTTATATACCAGCTGGCCATATGAGTTTTGTCTTTGGACAAATGTCTATTCAAATCCTTTGCCCATTTTTTTAAGCCCAGCATGGGGCTTGAACTCAGCACTCTGAAATCAAGACCTGAGCTGAAATCAAGATTCAGATGCTTAACCATTTTTTTTTTCTGTATTTCTTTGGGTAATTTCAAATTGCCTGTCAAAGTACTTATCCTTTCTTCTCCTTACTCAAGTCTGTTGTTGAATCATTCTAGTGAGGTTTTTAGTTGTTATTGTATGATTTAGCTCCAAAATTTCTGTTTAGTTCCTTTTTATATTTTCTCTTTGTTGATATTTTCATTTTGTGCATGTATCATTTTCTTGAGTACATCAAGCATCTTTATGATGGCTAATTTGAATTTTTACCAGGTAATTTATATACCTCTCATTATTTAGGTTTGGTTTCTGGAGGTTTATTTTGATTTTTTGGTCAAGCCATATCTATTTGTTTCTTCATCTGATAACCTTCTACTGGAATCTATACATCTGAAGTCACCTCTCTTGGTCTTTACAGACTGCTTTCTTATAGAGAAAGTCTTACAGACTGCTTTCCAATCTGCTTGGCTAAGATTCTGGGGGCTTCTGAAACTTTTTTTTGAGGGGTGCAGATTCTCTGTGCCTCTGCATGCAGTTTCTCAGGTAGATAGTTGCATTCTTCTTTTCAAAGGCTTGTAATTTTTGCTCTCTTATGTCTATTGGTAGCACTACAAGTACTGGTTCTATAGAAGCAAGCCACTCAACTCTGTTCTTCTGAGTGGCAACTAGGCATCCAGAAAATGCCAACTCCCATCAGCGCCCAAAATAAGGCAAGAAAGATACCACTTCTCTTGGGCAGCCCTCTGTATCTCTCTCCTGAGAGAGAAGGCTTAGGTTATGAAACTTTCTCCCAATTTTACTAAGCCATGCTGGCTGCAGCAAACTGCCCTCCACTTTCCTTTAGTTTCAGCAACCTTCAAGTACCGAGTCTATGCTGATTCACTCTAATCCTGAGTGAGGCAAGACAGAAACCATCCCTTCAGCAACCTTTCAGAAAGCTGGAACATTAGAGGTATTCTCTACTTTTCACTTTACCCTGAGGGAGAAATGAAGGACCAGGTTTTTTTAAAAAATATATATATATACTTAAATTTTTTGGTGTTTATTTATTTTTGAGAGAGACTGACAGTGTGAGCAGAGGAGGGGCAGAGAGAGAGGGAGGAGAGTCCCAAGCAGGCTTCATGCTGTTAGCAGAGCCCAATGTAGACTCAAACTTCATGAAACTGTGAGATCATGACCTGAGCCAAAACAAAGAGTTGGACACTTAACAGACTGAGCCACCCAGGCACCCTGTGCGGTCAGGGTATTTTCTTGCAGTGCTGACCTATGGAAGTTTCAGAGAGGGACTGACACAGGTAAGATGAAATTGTTCTTCTTTCCCATTTTAATGTGGTTCTTCTTGGCTTTTTGCTGTCTTAAAGTACTGCAACCTCTTAACTGCATTCTAAAATTTTTGCAAAGGCTTTTTGATGTATATATCATGGTTAAATTGTGTTTTTATGGGGGAACAAGAACTGAGACCTTTTATTTTGCCAACTTGCTGATATCACTCCTAAGAAAATATTTTTAAATCTTCTTTTAGGCTACAATATGGTTTTGGTACCTTTTCTTTTTACTTCACTCATTATCATAGCATTCCAAAATGACAATTTTTTTTGAAGTGTATTTTTTTTTTGGTCAATACAATAAGTACTATGGTTTTATTTTTTTCCACTTTCCTTAGTGGGATTTACAAGAACATTCATTTTTAATGCCTACAGTATATTTTCCATTACATAGATTTACCATAACTTAATCTTTTTCCCATTGTCAGGGCATGCCCTCTTTTTAGTTAAATTTTATTTATGAATAATGATGTGTGCATGTGTGTACACATATACGTGCCTGTGTGTTTATTTGTGTACGTATCTGTTTATGTCCTGAGGATAGATTCCTAGTAGTGTCATGGGTCACAGGTTCAGGATAGGAACTGCTTAAAATTACTGAGGCATACTTCTAAATTACTTCTGAAGTGGCTGAACCAACATTCCTTCCCAACAGCTGTTCATGACAATATCTGTTTTATCGTAGCCTCTCCACCCCACATTAATTATTGATATTTGGATGTTTGAAGAGAAAGTTCTCGTTCATTTTGAACTTTCTGTTTTTATTTTTTTTAATGTTTTATTTATTTTTGAGAGAGAGAGAGAGAGAGACAGAGAGAGAGAGAGACAGCATGAGCAGGGGAGGGTGAGAGAGAGAGGAGACACAGAATCTGAAGACAGGCTCCAGGCTCTGAGCTAGGTGTCAGCAAAGAGCCTGATGCAGCGCTTGAACCCACGAACCACGAGATCATGACCTGAGCCGAAGCCAGATGCTCAACTGACTGAGCCACCCAGGCACCCCAAGAACTTTCTATTTTTTTTTTTAAGAACTTTCTATTTTTAATGTACAAACACATTTTATACTCTTCCATAGCTGCCTTTCCATATGTATGTTTCTCTGGGCAAGAATCCTTCCCTTTGATATAACATCTATAATAACAAATCAGGTAGCATCCCTTGTACGATCATACCTACATGTGTACCATTGAGATAATAAAATGGCTTGGGAATGGATATATCACTATTAGGTAGAAATGTATTTGATTTATTTTCCTTTTAAACATTTCACATGAATAATAAAATGCTGTATATAATTAAATTGAAAGAATTATTTAATTTAAAAACCACCCTTCTTGAGGGGTCCACCCAGATGAATATTTAAAAGGACTTTGAGTGCACTATATTATACCCTATATCATTTTGTATATTACCACAGCAGCTTTGTAAGGAACACTTTTATAAGTCTCTTCTGTTCTGTTCTTTATTGGAGCTTTTTTTTTTTTCAGATGTCAGCATTGGGAGAGACCTATCTAACACAACCCTTTTGCTTTCTTCCTTTTGTAATAGATTAGGTAAGGAATATTAGAGGCTTCATCATAATAGCACAGAGTTCTCTTTGTGGGTGAATTACCTTTGCAGAAAGAGGTGTGTGTGAAACACAAAGATTACAAAGAATTTGCAATATCCTTCTAATATTTACACATTACTTTGAGGGACAAAACAAAAGGAGAAATGAAGACTGTTGTTATTAGATTATCCATGCTCTTACATAGTTAGATATCTTGTATTGTCTTTATTTCCCTATAGAACCAGCACGGCTTCTAATTTATAAGTCAATTGCTTTGGCCTCTGCTAAAGCAGCAGATGTGTATACACTGAGCCCACATCGGGCCTTTCAGCTACTTTTGTCTCTGCAAAAAACAATCCTTTAAAATTAAATTTCACATAGCACAGCTGTTTCCCCAGCAGAAGTCCTATTTTCTTGGCTTACTTTTTCATTTTCTCTAAAATCTCTGTAAAGGGCATGGCAGTCTTTGGTAAAACCATTTCATTGAATACCGAGCTACAGGCTTTTCACCCACTCCACCTCAGAGTGAACTTGGGAAGAGAGATAAATACTCTTGCATTCAACATTTGATAGAGTTGGTGCAGAGAGATGCTGTTTCCAAGCTACCAGCTTTTTCTATCTTGTTGCCCTCTCCCTCACTAAGTAAGTTGCATTGGGTTTGACTCATCCAGATATTGAAGAATGGGCTAAATATTGACAAGGGAATAACTTTTTGAACTTTGAATCTTTAGCATCAGTTTGTATTATATCTCCAAAATTAGATTGCCCATCATACTTTTTTTCATTCCTTTTCACCCCATGTTAATTTCTTAGTAGCAAAGATTCCTATCCAAAGACTTCCAGTCTTTGGAGCCTCTTCCATTTTTCTCAGGTGGACAGATGTTCCATCACTGCTCCCCACCACATCATGACTTCCAATATATTGGCTCTTAAAGAGGTAGAGAGGAGAGATTGTATCACCTAAGACAGAAGCATACAGGGCCTCTACTCCCTTAATTAAATGAATCAAGTAAGGCGTCTAAATAAATCATAATAGCTGGCAACCCACACCTTTAAAGCCCACCTTCCCTTTATTATAAACACGTACACACCACACACATACACAAAAACCCATCTACCAATTTAAATAATGATCTATTTAGGAGCTCATTTCATTATCAATACTCATCATTTATGTTTAAGCCTTTCACCAAGACTTCCAAACTATGAAGTAGCATAATTTTTACCCATACAGAAAGTTAAATTAGTATTTCTTCATTAAGGATGTAGAATAGTAGGGGCTCCTGAGTGGCTCAGTTAGTTGAGTGTCCAGCTTCAGCTCAGGTCATGATCTCATGGTTCATGAGTTTGAGCCCCGCATCAGGCTCTGTGCTGACAGCTGGGAGCTGGAGCCTGCTTCACATTCTGTGTTTCTCTCTCTCTCTCTCTGCCTCTCCCCCACTCACACTCTGCCCTCTGTCTCTCTCTCTCTCTCTCTAAAATAAATAAACATTAAAAATTTAAGAAAAAAAAAGTGAAGAATAGTAAGAAAAGCCACCTTCCCCCTTCAAAAAAAATCATTAGAGGCGTAGCTTAAATTATACTGGGAAAGAGTTCTGAATCCTCTGTCTCCACTCATTCAGCCTCCTTCCCTGCTTCCATCCTGGCCACAGAAGCTTATCCCAGAAGTTTTCAGTGACCCAGAGTTAATAAGTATCTAATGCCCATAAAATTTATAACCCTACCTGTATGTTTATAACTTTCTCTCTTGCGTGACTATTCCTGTATTTAAAAAATATACACAACTGACAGCTCAGAGCCTGGAGCCTGTTTCTGATTCTGTATTTCCCTCCCACTTTCTCTCTTTCTCTTTCTCTCTCTCTCTGCCCCTCCTGTCTCTCACTGTCTCGCTCAAAATAAATCAACATTAAAAAAATACATACATATCATTATATAAAAGTGCTTTTTATTTAATACATAAGAGGATAATCATTTATAGATCTGAGCATCACACATCAAAGAGGCAGGAAATTGGTAGGCAAACTTACCAAGCCAGCTCACATCAGTGATCATTCAGCCAGAAATGGCTAGTTTGTTAGTATATGATTTTAAATATGCTTTTTATATCTGAGCTTCACAACCTCATAGGAGGATATTGTTTCCATTTTTAAAAAATGCTTAATGATTTGTTTTTGAGAGAGAGAGCACATGAGTGGGGAAGGGTCAGAGAGAGAGGAGAGAGAGAGAGACAGAGAGAGAGAATATGAATCCCAAGCAGGTTCCATGCCGACAGCACAGAGCCCAATGTGAGGCTTGATCTCACAAACTGAGATCATGACCTGAGCCAAAATCAAGAGTCAGACTCTTAACTGGCTGAACCACCCAGGCACCCCCCACCCCCGCCATTTTCTAAATTAATAACCTGAGACTCAGAGGTTGCTTAACTTCCTCAGGATCATGAAGGTGGTAGTAGCTACACTAGTATTCTTTCCATTAAATATCATTGGGTAAACATTAAAGCCCTATTGTGTGATTTTTTAAAATTGCTAGACATTTTAAAAAGCAGTTTTGTAGAGGTTTTCTTTAACTTGTACATCCTCAACCAGATTCAACTTTTTTTTGGCTAATACATAGCAGGTATGCCATAGCTTATATTCTTTCCCTTTAACCTCCTGCTTTGGAAAGAACTAAACCTTCTCTTATTGCGCTCTCCTAACTTCAGCTACCGTTTTATTGAAATACGAGGCTGTCTCTAATCATCTTTTATAATTAGAGTACTAATGTTTTGAGATTTTCTAACATGGACCCATATTCAGTAATTCTTCCTTATTGTTCCCATAAAACATGAAAATCATAAAAATGTCAACATTCCAACCACTCACAACTCCCAGATGGACACTTAAAAGTGACCCAAGCATTGTTTATCAGCTGACCTTTGGCTAAGAAAGTAGCTTTCTGATACAGAGGGCCATGATAGGAAGAAAATCAATAATGAATCCATCTAATAAGTTAGAACTATGCCAATATTTCAAAATGCTATACACTGGAAATATGATTATGAGCAAGATATAGTCCCTAAAGAAACTTATGCTCTGTCTGAAGAGATCAAAACAAAACAAACAAAAAATTCTCCTAATATTTGAATGCAATTTGATATATGCAACAGAAAGTATGACATGGAAACACTCAAAAGAGCCTCAGGAAGAGAAGTTTGTGGAAAAATTCATGAACTATGTGACAGGGGAAAAGCTGTGCAGATGCTCAGATGTGAGACACCACAGCACATTTGAGGAGCTACAGGTTCAGTGGAGTATAAAGCAGTATCCAAGACAGATTAGGAAGAGCCCTGAAGATTATATTTAGAAGTTCAGATTTTATCTTAGGAAAGAGTGAAGCTATCAGAAGGTGTGAATGGGTTGTAACAGGATCAGATGTATATTTTAGAAAGATCAGTCTCACTGTAGGATGGAGAGTGGACTGGAGTCACATTCAATAAAAGACATAGACCAGATTAGCTTGAACTATAATAGGAGTAACAGAAAGGGAGAAACATGGTCTAACTAGAGAGTTCAGTTTGTGGTGTTGAATATAATGTGTCTTTGGAATAATAAATAGATGTGCCCAACAAACAACTATGGATATTCAGATCTGGAACTGAGGAGGGAGCCTGGAGATACAGATCTGGAGAGTCATCAAAAAAAACACAGTTAATGATTTCAGCCATTGGAATAGGTGATATCACTTAGAGTAGAGTGAGGAGATGAAAGAATCAGTGGAACACAGACACTTCATTTGTGCCCTAAGAATAATAGGCAGTGAAAGCTCTTGAGGAACCTGAACAGTGTTACCAGAGAGAGCCGAGAACAAAATATTTAGAGAGAGACAGATAAGATGCTACAGATGTCAAGAGATGGTAAGAGTGTTCCACGTTGTAAGCAGGTTAAGTAAGCTAGGAATTAGAAAGTATACTTGAATTCACTAACAAGGAAATTATTGATAAAGCAGTTTCAGTAGAGTGGTAGGTATGGTAGCCAAACTGAAGTGAGTGTTAAAGTCATACAAGTGAAGAGTATATAGACTACTTTGAAGACACTTGACTTATAGTTTCTACTTAGATCTTCCTTCCACTCCTGCTTTTCTGATATTCCTTTTCTGTGACTTTTGCCACTAAAATATCCCCGGTTTCTAAGTCATTTCTATTGAATCTCTCTTTACTGTTACTGATTTCTCTCTAAAGTAAAATAACTCTTTTGTTTTCTTCTTTTCCCCTAGACAGTTTCTGGCATTATTTAGAGTTCTTGCTTTCCTTCTCTGGGTTACATATAGTAACCCTCATTTTCCTTTCTGGCCTCCTTGCTTAATGTTACCTAGTCACATTGCCTCTAACTTTCAAGCAAATAGTGAATCTGCAAAGTATCACAATAGTATTGTCAGAACCACTTATAAAAATATCATATTGGGAGCTATGTAAGAAATAAACATGGTGTCTAACCTCTTAAAAAGCTTAAGCTTACAATGTGGATAGTTGAGAAGACCAGTCTAATGTAATGAATGGCTAATGACATGAAATAAACTCAATGTATAGTTGGGAAAAACAGAGTAAATGGAATTAAAGTGGGTGAATAATTGATTCTGTTTGTAGAACTCTCTAAAGTACACCAAAATAATGCATTTTTAAAAAATTTTTAAGTTTATTTATTTTGAAAGAGTGCACGTGCACACATGCAAATGTGGGAGGGACAGAGAAAAATGGAGGGAGAGAATACAAACAGGCTTCACGCTATCAGCTCAGAGCCTGATGTGGAGCTCAAACTCATTAACTATGAGATCATTACCTGAGCGGAAATCAAGACTCAGATGCTTAATCTGCTGAGCCATCAAGACACCCCAAAATAGGGCATTTATTATACAATTGTTTTGTCTGGCTT
Source organism: Helogale parvula (assembly GCA_004023845.1). Classification (NCBI taxonomy): domain Eukaryota; kingdom Metazoa; phylum Chordata; class Mammalia; order Carnivora; family Herpestidae; genus Helogale; species Helogale parvula. The sequence continues at coordinate 61,640 of PJEM01009446.1, forward strand.
CCAGCTGAGTAAGAATATTCCTACCCTTGTTTGGTTCTCATACTCACAGTATCCCTGAGCCCAGACAACTCATGCCTAAGAATTGTATACCCTATTAATGATTATTATTATTGAAATATAAAGTATTCATTGCAGAGTAGTCTAATATCACTTTAATGTAACACAGTTTATATGTACTTTAACATTTTCACATTGCTATGAATTGATGGTAACATGATTAAATTCTTATTGGTCTTGATGATTCATCATTGTAGACATTCAGATATTAACTTCATGTCCATTTGTTAACTGAGAGCGAGTCATCTGCCTGCTAAATGCTTAGAGAAGCCTTTGTTACCACTTCAAAAGTTCTCTGTTGGTTTCTATCGTTGGCTTTGTGTCTGACCCTGCTAGTCTGTGCCTTTTTCTTGAAAGTATTTTTTGGTAAGCTTTATGACAGTTTTTCTTTTTTTTTAATATTTTTTATGCTTTTAATTTATTTTTGAGAGACAGAGAGAGACAGCATGAGCAGGGGAGGGTCAGAGAGAGAGACACACACAAAATCTGAAGCAGGCTCCAGGCTCTGAGCTGTCAGCACAGAACCTGATGCAGGGCTCGAACCACAAACCATGAGATCATGACTTGAGCTGAAGCCAGACGCTTAACCGACTGAGCCACCCAGGTGCCCCTATGACAGTATTTCTATTACAGGTCTGGTTGTGGCAAAACATAACTATGTTACTCAAAATAAATTGTCAGGTGATGGCTGGAATGGTTAAGAGAAACGGGTGTGTAGGTTGCTGGTTAGTGCATGGCACTAAATTACTTGATTACTGCATTCTCTAGACCAGGCTCTTAAGAATCTTCTAATGTCTTTTATCTCAAGGATCTAGAAAATAACTATTCAAACCTATATATATTTGTCTTCACCAGGTCTTTCAAAGGTGAAAAATTAGTTTGTTTTCTGAAAACTTAGTTTGCTGTCACAATACCCTGGGAACTCTCTGTCCTTGTGTTTTCTTCATTCCTTGGATTACTTGGAAAAGAGATGTGTTTCAACTGCCTATAACTTTTTTTTTTAATCTAAATTAAAAAGAGTCGTTTTTTGTTTTTGTTTTTGCAGTGTTTGAAGTATAGATCAGGAGTGAGCTTGGACCAGGCAGAAGGAAGACATTAATGACTTGAGTCTTCTCAGACTGTGATAATGGTGGCCAGTTTGAGAATGATATGCCAAATACTATAATGCCAGGAGCCAGCTAGTCCCTGAGAACACTAAGCTTCCCTATATGGTCAGAGCATTTTTATTTCTTTTTGTGAAACTGCTGGCCCATGCCCTTTCATACTTTGAAAAAACTGTATGAACTTCTCTCATTCTCTGAAACAAAGGAAAATGCATGAGAAAAAAGTTAAGTAGGTTTTGAGGCCTAGTATTACCTTGGGAGAATGATGATAATATCCAGGTTTTCACTAGTCATAATTTAGATGAATGACATATGTAGTCCAACAGAGAAATGTCACCATTATATATTTTGGAAATAATCACAATTTTTTTAAAAAACTATACATTTATAAAAAGACATTAGAGCAAGAAAACACACCTGGTCTACGGGATTTAAGACATATAGGCTGTGCTCTGAAGATTTGTTTGAAAACATAATTCCCCTTCACATGCCTAGCAAATAGAAGCTAGTTTATATCCGAAGAATATTTTTGTTTCCACATGAAGAGATGATGCAGTGCTTTGTGCTTTCTTCCAAGTCATTCAAGTTGTGACAGGTTGAGAATTCAAACCTCCTTCCCTCTTTGTTACTCAGGTCTCTATGCACTGCTTCTCTCTCCCTCTCTGTCTTCCTCTCTCTCACCTTCCCTCTCACCTCTCAACCTGAGAGTTGTAAAGGGACACTTATGAATTAGCACTAACTTGATCTTACAGGGCTCTGAACTGAGTGATGGTCGAGTGGGTGATGGAAAGTCACATCAGTGTGGTCACATCATAACAAGTGCAGACTTTCACAGAATGTTAATTTGGCCTTATACTGATAAGAAATTAGAAAACCACCTTCTGTCCATAAAAACTCAGATTGTTATATTAGAAATACAGAAGAAGCATGGAAGGGTGCTTGAGATTTCTTTCTGCTTAAAAAGTTGAAGACTTCTTAAATCTTTTCATTTATCCAGTCAGGAAATCCTTTTTTTCCCCCAAAGGGTTGTTGAGAGTTATCGTCTCTAACTCTTCCAGTTCATTTGTGGAATCATTAAGAAGATAATCCTAAATTTCTAGTTCAGTCACAGATTCATCCTAGAAAGTTTCATGGGTTTCATAGAAGTCTAAGGCCTTACTGAAAAAGCATTTCACGTACTTCAGTTTTTCCTTTGTCTGTAAGTGCTCTTTCTCCATGTAGACTAAGTAGGTTTATAATGCAAAGTGTTTCAGTACTAACAAAGTTCTCCTACTGCAGGCGCATACCTCCACATTATTGCAGCATGTGATATAAACATTTTGAATCCTTTAACTTTAACTTGTTTACTTTCTCCTAATTCTCTTTAGTCATATAATGTAGTACACATTTTTCTTACTCTAAAATTGCTTACCTAATGTGAGAAAATTAGATGAAAAGATTCTTCAGGCTTCTTCAATTTTTTAAATTCTGCAAATAACTGATTTTCAAATGTACAATTAGTTGAGTTATGGGCTGATTTGCTCTTACGCCTCACTTCCACATTTGTAGAAAGATAGCACTTCATATGCTCCCTGCAGAAGAAAAATAAACTGAATGATTTTTAGAAAGCTGTCTAACCAGAAACACTTAGATTTGAAAAAAAGGGAAAAAATAGTCACCGAGTTATAAAAAACACTTTTAACGCCTTTTTAGAAATCAAGGATTAATAGACTGTGTAGGATCCAGTTTACTTTAATAACTTTTTTATTAATATCATCATACTTTCAAACAAGAATATCTCAGTTCTCCAGAGTCTGTATTCTCTCCTGGGAAATCAAGACCATTTCAACTTTGCTTTAAATTTTTTAATTAGGTTTATCAGTTTTACCTATTTAATAAGACATGAAGTAAATAATATTTTGAATATTTTTTTTTAATGTTTCATTTATTTTTGATACAGAGAGAGACAGAGCATGAGAGGGGGAGGGGCAGAGAGAAGGAGACACAGAACCGGAAGCAGGCTCCAGGCTCTGAGCTAGCTGTCAGCACAGAGCCCGACGCGGGGCTCGAACCCACGAATGTGAGATCTGACCTGAGCCGAAGTCGGAGGCTTAACCGACTGAGCCACCCAGGCACCCCGTAAATAATATTTTGAAACCTGGAATCCAAGCATCTTTTTAATTGATGTTGAAGAATTTCTATTGAGATTTGATCACTTTCCAAGTTAGACTTTTTTTTTATGTTTTTCTTTATTTTTGAGGGACAGAGACAGTGCAAGCAGGGGAGGTCAGAGAGAGAAGGAGATACATAATCTGAAGCAGGCTCCTGGCTCTGAGCTAGCTGTCAGCACAGAGCCCAACACAGGGCTCAAACCCACGGAACCGTGAGATCATGACCTGAGCCGAAGTCAGACCCTTAACCGACTGAGCCACGCAGGCATCCCCCAAGTTGGACTTTATATTTACCTGAGAGTACAAGTTTTCAGACTGATACCAATTTGTTTGTACATATGTAGATGATTTCTGTGTTAGTATATTATGATTCAACTTTACAAGATATTGAATTAATAAGCTTTTGGGGGAAAAAAGATTTTTATTCCATACTTTAAATGATTTTAAAATAAATAACATTGTAAAATCACATTATTGGTGTTTATTAGGGTTGTAGAGTGTTCTAATGAATCATACCAGATAAAAAGATACAGATTGCAAGTGAACACAGAGGAGACTAAAATGTTTTTAAGCATCATTGTCACCTTGCAATTGTTTGAGAAAATTGATGACAATTAGATGTAATGGAGCATTTTTTTCTTTCTTTTTTTTTAAATTTATATTGTACTTTATTGATTTATATCAATAACTGTAAAATAATTTAGTATAGCAAAAAGAATTGGGACAAAGGTAGAGTAAAACAGTTCTTAGGGAAAGCATGAGAGTATTTCCTTCGTATGGGAATGTTTTCTCTAATATTACTAATTATGTCAGAAAACCATACGAAATACAGTTTACTCAGTCTCGTTGACCTGAGTCATTGAGCTCTGATTTGGCAATCAGATATTCTCCAAAGCACCTCTGTAGTTATGCATAATAGTATTCAACAATATTTACTTAGAAGCTACTATGTGTGGAGTGCTGGTCTTGTCTCTGTGAGTATATAGGGTAAGAAGACAAACATGATTTCTCTCTATATAGAATCTCTCATTCATTTCTAGACGTAAAATCCTGAAGATAATTAACAAAATATTTAAGTCCACTACCAAATTGTGTTTCTCTTTTTAACATTGCTGCTTCTGCTGAATGAATGATATGGATTGCTACTCCTTGTAAGGTGTAAAGTGGACTTGTGAAAAAGAGGTTCTAGCAAGACACTTTTATTTAATTCTGTAAAATATATAAACTATATAGTGGTAACTATAATGTGACTAGTAAGACAATGTAAATGAAATAAATGTATTGTCAGGGCTTATTCCTTTTGGAAGGAAATAACTGTAGTGCTTCTTGCTTTATTTGTTCCTTTATAAATAAAACTACTGTAGAATTTGGAGCATCAAACATAACCCCTTGCCCAATTCTCTTACTTTACAGCAGAGAAATCTAGAACTAGAAAGAGAAAATGACCACAATATGCTGGTTGTGGTACAAAACCTTGAGGCCATTGCTTGGGCACCCTGGCCAGTGTTTCAATATAACATCATCAGACATGGAGAGGATCTAGTTTGGTCTGTTGCAGGGTCTTTGCTATTTCCTAATTGGAAGAAAAACTGTCTCTCAAAAAAAATGGGTTTTGTAAAGTTTAAATATTGAATGGCTAAAACAGTATAATGCTAGAAGGTTATTTGTTTTCTCATCTTTTCCAAATTACATGTATTACCAATCGTTATAGTCATTCTTTAATGTACTTATTCACAACCAAGATTCTGCTATACTTCATAACTCTATAATTTGACAAATCCATAGTGTAGCCAAGGAACATTAGTACCATGGAAATTTTTTTTGAGGACCTCAACATTTGTTTATTTATTTATTTATTTTTAAATTTACATCCATGTTAGTTAACATATAGTGAAACAATGATTTCAAGGGTAGATTCCTTAATGTGCCTTATCATTTAGCCCATCCCCCCTCTCACAACCCCTCCAATAACCCTCTGTTTGTTCTCCATATTTAAGAGTCTCTTATGTTTTTGTCCCACTCCCTGTTATATTATGTTTGCTTTCCTTTCCTTATGTTCATCTGTTTTGTATCTTAAAGTCCTCATATGAGTGAAGTCATATGATATTTGTCTTTCTCTGATTGACTAATTTCGCTTAGCATGATATTCTTGATTTCCATCCATGTAGTTGCAAATGGCAAGATTTGGGGGTTTTTTAAATTCCTGAGTAATACTCCATTGTAAATATATACCACATCTTCCTTATTCATTCATGTATCAATGGACATTTGGGCTTTTTCCATACTTTGGCTATTGCTGATAGTTCTGCTATAAACATTGGGGTGCATGTGTCCTGTTGAAACAGCATAGTTGTCTCCCTTGGATAAATACCTAGTAGTGCAATTGCTGGGTCATTAGGGTAGTTCTATTTTTAAATTTTTGAGGAAACTCCATACTGTTTTCCAGAGTGGCTGCACCAGTTTGCATTCCTACCAGCAGTGCAAAAGAGATCCTCTTTCTCCACATGCTCACCAGCATCTGTTGTTGCCTGAATTGTTAATGTTAGCCATTCTGATGGGTGTGAGGTGGTATCTCATTGTGGTTTTGATTGGTATTTCCCTGATGATGAGTGGGAAAACGTTGAGCATCATTTCATGTGTCTGTTGGCCATCTGGATGTTTTTGGAGAAGTGTCTGTTCATGTTTTTAGCCCATTTCTACAATGGATTATTTGTTTTTGGGGTGTTGAGTTTGAAAAGTTCTTTATAGATTTTATAAAGCAACCCTCTATCTGGTATGTAGTTTTCAAATATCTTCTCCCTTTCCATCAGTTTTGCTTATTATTTCCTTCACTGTGCAGAAGCTTTTTGTTTTGATGAGATCCCAATAGTTCATTTTTGCTTTTGTTTCCCTTGCCTCCGGAGACATATTGAGTAAGAAGTTGCTGCGGTCAAGATCAAAGAGATTCTTACCTGCTTTCTCCTCAAAGATTTTGATGGCTTCCTGTCTTACATGTAGGTCTTTCATCCATTTTTAGTTTATTTTTGTGTGTGGTGTAAGAAAGTGGTCCGGGTTCATTTTTCTGCATGTCGCTGTCCAGTTTTCCCAGCACCATTTACTGAAGAGACTGTCTTTATTCCCTTGAATATTCTCTCCTACTTTGTCAAAGATGAGTTGGCCATACGTTTGTGGGTCCATTTTTGGGTTCTCTATTCTGCTTCATTGATCTGAGTATCTGTTCTTGTGCCCGTACCATACTGTTTGATGATTACAGTTTTGTAATACAGCTTGAAGTCTGGGATTGTGATGCCTACTGCTTTGGTTTTCTTTCTTTTTTTTTTTATGTTTTTTATTTTATTTTTGATACAGGGAGAGACAGAGCATGAGATGGGGAGGGGCAGAGAGAGAAGGAGACATAGAACCGGAAGCAGGCTCCAGGCTCTGAGCTAGCTGTCAGCACAGAGCCTGACGCGGGGCTCGAACCCACGAACATGAGATCTGACCTGAGCTGAAGTCGGAGGCTTAACCGACTGAGCAACCCAGGCGCCCCTGGTTTTCTTTTTTAAGATTGCTTTGGTTATTCGGAGTCTTTTCTGGTTCCATACAAATTTTAGGATCATTTGTTCTAGCTCTGTGAAGAATGCTGGTGTTATTTTGATAGGGATTACATTGAATATGTATATTGCTTTGGGTACTATTGACATTTTAACAATGTTTATTATTCCAATCCAGGAGCATGGAATATTTTTCCTTTTTGTGCGTGTGTGTCTTCTTCAATTTATTTCATAAGCTTTCTATAGTTTTCAGTGTATAGATTTTTCACCTTTTTGGTTATGTTTATTTCTAGGTATTTTTTGGTTTTTTGTGCAATTGTAAATGGAATTATTCCTTGATTTCTCTTTCTGTTGCTTCATTGTTGGTGTATAGGAATGCAGCCAATTTATGTGCATTGCTTTTATATCTTGCCACTTTGCTGAATTCCTAGATCAGTTCCAGCAGGTTTTGCTGGAATCTTTTGGGTTTTCCATATAAAGTATCATGTCATCTGTGAAGCACCAAAGTTTGACCTCCTCCTGGCTGGTTTGTATGCCTTTTATTTCTTTGTGTTGTCTGATTGCTGTGGTAAAACTTCTAATACTATGTTGAATAACAGTGGCAAGAGTGGACATCCCTGTCTTATTCCTAACCTTAGGTGGAAAGCTCTCAGATTTTCCCCATTGAGGATTATATTAACATTGGGTCTTTCATATATTGATGATCTAGAGGTATGATCCTTCTATCCCTACTTTCTTAAGGGTTTTTATAAAGAAAGGATGTCGTATTTTGTCAAATGCTTTCTCTGCATCTGTTGAGAAGATCTTGTGGTTCTTATCCTTTCTTTAACTGATGTGATTAATCACATTGATTGTTTTGTGGATGTTGAACCTGACCTGCATGCCAGGTATAAATCCCACTTGGTCATGGTGAGTAATTTTTTTGATGTATTGTTGGATCTGATTGGCTAATATCTTGTTGAGGATTTTTGCATCCACGTTCATCAAGGAGCTTGGTCTACAGTTCTCTTTTTTAGTGGAGTCTTTGTCTGGTATTGGAATCAAGGTAATGCTGGCTACATAGAAAGAGTTTAGAAGTTTTCCTTCCATTCCTATTTTTTGAAACAGCTTCAATAAAATAGGCATTAACTCTTCTTTAAATGTTTGGTAGAATTCCCCTGGAAAGGCATCTGACCCTGGACTCTTGTTTTGGGTGAAGTTTTTTTATTACTAATTCGATTTCTTTACTGGTTATGGGTCTGTTCAAATTTACTATTTCTTCCTGTTTCAGTTTTGGTAGGTTATATGTTCCTAGGAATTTGTCCATTTCTTCCAGGTTGCTGATTTTATTGGCATATAATTGCTGGTAATATTCTCTTATTATTGTTTGTATTTCTACAATGCTGTTATGATCTCTCCTCTTTCATTCTTGATTTTATTTATTTGGCTCCTTTCCTTTTTCTTTTTGATAAAACTGGCTGGGGAGGTATCAATTTTGTTAATTCTTTCAAAGTAAAAGCTTCTGGTTTCATTGATGTGTTCTACTGTTTTTTTGTTTGTTTGTTTCAATAGCATTGATTTCTGCTCTAATCTTTATTATTTCCTGTCTTCTGCTGGTTTGGAGTTTTATTTGCTGTTCTTTTTCCAGTTCTTTGAGGTGTTAGGTTAGGTTGTATATCTGAGACCTTTCTTCCGCTTTAGGAAGGCCTGGATTGCTATATACTTCCCTCTCATGACTGCCTTTGCTGCGTCCCAGAGGTTTTGGGCTGTGGTGTTACCATTTTCATTGATTTCCATGTGTTTTTTGATTTCCTCCTTAACTTCTTGGTTAGCCCATTTGTTCTTTAGTCTTCAAGTATTTGTTACCTTTCCAAATATTTTCTTGTGGTTGATTTCAAGTTTCATTGCATTGTGGTTTGAAAATATGCATGGTATGATTTCAGTCTTTTTGTACTTGTTGAGGGCTTATTGGTGTCCCAGTTTGTGGTCTATTCTGGAGAATGTTCCATGTGCACTCAAGAAGAATGTATATTCCACTGCTTTAGGATGAAATGTTCTGAATATATCTGTTAAGTCCATCTGATCCAGTGTGTCATTCAAAGCTATTGTTTCCTTGTTGGTTTTCTGTTTATATGGTCTACCCATTGCTGTAAGTGGGGTGTTGAAGTTCCCTACTATTATATGGTATTATTATCAATGAGTTTCTTTATATTTGTGACTAATCAATATATATACTTGGGTGCTTTCACATTTGGAACATAAATGTTTACAATTGTTAGATCTTGTTTGATGGATAGACCTGTTAATTATGTAATGCCCTTTTTCATCTCATGTTACAGTTTTTATTTTATTTTATTTTTTTTCCAGTTTTTTTTAATAGTTTATTGTCAAATTGGTTTCCGTACAACACCCAGTGCTCTTCCCCATAAGTGCCCTCCTCCATCACCACCACCTCTTTTCCCCCCTCTCCCTTCCCCTTTAACCCTCAGTTCATTTTCAGCATTCAGTAGTCTCTCAAGTTTTGCATCCCTCTCTCTCCCCAACTCTCTTTCCCTCTTCCCCTCCCCCTGGTCCTCCATTAGGTTTCTCCTGTTTTCCTGTTAGACCTATGAGTGCAAACATATGGTATCTGTCCTTCTCTGCCTGACTTATTTCGCTTAGTATGACACCCTCGAGGTCCATCCACTTTCCTGCAAATGGCCATATTTCATTCTTTCTCATTGCCATGTAGTACTCCATTGTGTATGTATACCACATCTTCTTGATCCACTCATCAGGTGATGGACATTTAGGCTTTTTCTATGTTTTGGCTATTGTTGACATTGCTGCTATGAACATTGGGGTCCATGTGCTCCTATGCATCAGCATTTCTGTATCCCTTGGGTAAATCCCTAGCAGTGCTATTGCTGGGTCATAAGGGAGTTCTATGGATAGTTTTTTGAGGAACCTCCACACTGTTTTCCAGAGCGGCTGCACCAGTTTACATTCCCACCAACAGTGTAGGAGGGTGCCCGTCTCTCCACACCCTCGCCAGCATCTATAGT